>CALSBZ010004116.1:809650-836865 GCA_943591055.1 Gobionotothen gibberifrons
TTTTATTTAAAAGTAGGATAACTAGTGCTTGATGTTGGCATGACTGCTAACACTGTTTTTGGTAAATCATATTAATCGTTTTCTTCAAGAATTTGTATATGAATAATACGCTCAATGAGAATTAATAATGTGTACAACGATTGTATTTTCTCCTAACCAATCAAATGTATTTTAGCTGAGCATTTCAAAACACAAGCTGTGGTAAAATGCATGGCAGTTTGAGTAAACAATATGGTGATTAATGTTACCTCGTGAAAGAGCTCTACTGCCCTCTTGTGTTTTGGGGTGGAAAAGCTCAGAATTAAGAGCATGGATATTGCTTTTCATTTAATCTTGACCAGAGAATTTTCCGCTATCATATATGCACATCACAATTGGGATTTATTGGGATTTATTTATATATTTATATTTCACTCAAAAAGTAATTAATCAGAAGAAAATCATTCCAAACATTTTCTAAATACAATTGTCTTTATTAGCGCCTTAAATACCACTTAAAGATTGGTATTCTAGAAAGGTTTTCACAGTACATTGGGCATCATAGAGTAGAATAAAATATACTTTTAATTCTGCATTACCTGTTCATAAAAGCAAAAGTCCCCGATCATTTGACAAGCTTCTTCTCTTACATTCAGGTTTAATTAGGCACATTTAGGCATTCAAATATTCTGGATTATTTCATTAGCACTCAGCAAATCTAAACCTGCTCAACCAGAAACTCCAGGTAGCCAAGTCTTGCCCCTTATTTGAGCTGTTATTTCTTCTCTATCCGTCTTCCTTGCACCGATCCAAATGTGTGATTGCTCTCGGTTTGACTCCCGTCTCCGGTGAAAGTGTTTCATTTCACTAATGCAGGAGAGAAACCATCTCACTGAATACTCTGGGGACTGTGGGAATAATCAAAACACTGCCAGAGCCAGCGAGGAATACAAACACCAGTTAAGAACAAAGGAAATGGAAATCAATGGCAGGATATGTAGATTTTTTTGACAGCTCAACACGCAAATAATCTTTTGGGAGTTTGCCCTCTGTTGCCTTTGCCAGGTTAAGATAAAAACTGAGCGGGGGAATATAAAATGCAGAATGCTCCAGAAAGGGCATAGCATCACACCTACTTAGTTTTGTGTGAAGGTGTTCCAAAAACAATCAATAAAGAATGTACTGCAATACAAGCGAGGCAGCAGCGCCTAAGGCATGGCCATATCTATAAGTACTAGCAAACTCAGGAATTCATTAAAAAGCAGTATTATTGAAAAGCTCAACTTTGAGGCTTATGCGCAGTTGTATTTGTCAGTTTGCCGACACTTGAGGAGCTTGAGGAAGGCCTCCATCTTATGGGCGTCTTTCTTGAAGCAGCTGAGTAAGGTATAGTCTCTCATCACGGATTCCAGCATCTCTGGCTGAGCGTCGTTGTGGAAAAGGCCTTGCTCACTGTTTGTGGTTAACAACCCCTCATCCAACATCTGTAGGGACACATTTGGAAAAAATATTGATATATTACCAAAACTGGCAAGGTTTTACTGTTAAATGCTTAATTCAGGTGTGTCCATTAAAGGTCACCTATCATACTATTTTAGGCAATAGCATAGGTCTCAGATATATACAAATATATAATAAACATGTCTATGAAGTGTTTTGCTCAAAATACCAAGCAATGTTTTGATTATTCCCACGGTCCCCAGAGTATTCAGTGAGATGGTTTCTCTCCTGCAAATCCCTCTATTTCAGCCCTGTTACTAAAGTGCTGATTCGGGCTATAAAGCTTTAAAAATAAAAATGATTAAATGCCATATCATGTACAAAACCACATCAAGGATTCTTTCTGGAACAGTATGGAGCTCAAATGCTTTCTCTCTTGCCTGTTTAGCACAAGGTGAGTTCCTTTTTATATCCTGCTTTTTACACATGCTCTCTCCAGCACAGGTTAGCTCTGAGCATAGCCGCGCGAAGTAGGGGTGCTGGCGGTGCTGCAGCACCCCTTGTTGGCGAATGGTGTACTTTTTTGCCGGTTACTATTATGTTCATGTTACTGTTGAAATCCCTCCCCACTTTTGGCCACACCCCCTAAGTAAAATGACTTCCTGCGGCAATGGCTCTGAGTGTTAGCGATGCTTGCTCATGTAAACAAAGAACATATTACGTCCAAAACAGTCGGGCATTGTCTCTGATAGCGTGGGTGTAAGCCAGCCCACATTTCCGATATTACGTCATATATCGGCAGCAAATCTGGATCAGCTCCGTTGTACCCCCGTTTTTTGAGATTTGCGCACAGAGGAAAAGAGAGAGGGTTGTATTTTCTGATAATTTGTGAGTTCCCTGACACACCGGGGACACATACTTATGTATAAAATAAATCAAAAAGTGCATTTTGCATGACACTGTACATGTCCCCTTTAAATATTTGTACTTATAGTAATCAAACATTCTGCTGTGGGTTTTTCTCTATGGCAGTCAATGGGATTGTACCCACCTTCTTGATGAGGACCACCACTCCTTGCTCCAGACTGATCAGCTTCTCAGACACCCACTTGGTCTTGTTAAGCAGTGTGTCAGGAGCCACATCGTAGAGATTCAGTGAGGTCTGCAGGTAGACCAAAGGCTCGATCCACGACTGGACCAGCATCAACACAGAGTGGAGCAACCATTTGTCCTGCAGGGCACACAGGTGAGAAAATGACTGAACGAATGCATGATTCACTGCACAAAAAGTACAAATACTGAACATAAAGTTGTCCCTAGAAACTACAAAACATGACAGAGCTGCAGTAGAACTGTCTTTGGCTTTTGATCACTTGCCAGCTACAAAACATTCAGCAGCATCAGTTGGTTGAAATGTCATGGGTGAAGCAGTTGAGCCCGCTTAAATTCCCCTAAGCAGAGCAGACTCCAAAGCAAGTGAAAATGACCGCCATACAAATGGCCATTAAACCGCAGCGCAGGCAATATTTCAGCAGAAAGGGCAAAGGATAAATTATTAACATAAAGAAGAGCCTTGCAGTATACAGTTTCAAAGATCACATTTACTGTTATGGTGATGATATAACTTTCAATAAGTAGTTTCAATACTGCTAAAAATCCTGAAGTATATTGCTTTTGCCATTTTTACTTGGCCTTTGTTCAGATTACAATTTACATCAGCTAAATCACTTCTTCATAGGCATTTCGCTAAGTGGTTCAATGTAGTTTCAATCGTACTTATCAAACTGATATTAGGCTGTGACCAGTTGGACAGTGATCAAAACCTCAGTAGGCACACACAGTTTGAAAAAGAAAAACACTTCTAAGTGATTTGAAGACCTTCAATTGTAATTAGACCAAACACTATCATTTAGCAGCTGACAGGGGCAGACGGAGGGGAGGTTCAGTTGCACACTTTGTACACATTGTTTTGAATAAGAAAGTGTTGGCTCAAAGCGCCACTAAAGCTTTCAAAGAGATTATTATTTATTTGTTTAACCACACTAAAGTCTGTGCACACATATACACATACAATGACACATGCACACAAACTGGTAACTCCACTCTTATGCACAGAAACAAACAGACACAAGTGCATTCTCCTAGACAAGATTACTGTCTCCTATAACACATATTTACGCACATAAAAGCAGCGTTGCACACTGACACTCATTTGTATTGTTAACAGGCTAAGATCAAAGGACTGACAAACATAATTAAAAACATCTCTGGTGTTCAGCGGCCATGTACATACAGAGATCTGTTGGATTTCACTCCTGGAGCTGGGGATGGGTAAGGCTTTGGTGATGCATGCATAGCCTGCTTGGTTCCTCTGGAGCTGCAATTCGAACGGGATGAACATCTCCTCCTAGAAATCCATACAAGCATGGGGGGAAAACAAAAGAAAAAAACATGTCAAAATACACACACCTAAGGGGTACATTCATGTGCACACAATGTGTAACAATACTTACTGATATTTGTTTCTAACCCTCCTTAATGTTAAATCCTGTTTATTTTACTCTATTTATTTAAAACTGAATGCCATAAGCAGCAGGATACCAATCTGTGTTAGTTTTTTGAATTATTTTTGTTTCTGGCAGAACATTTAAATGTTTCACTCTAGTACTAAGCCTCAACTACAGAGAAGCAACAATTTAGTCTTATTCAAACTGATGTAAAACCTCCAGTTCTCATAGGAACAGAATGACAAGAACCCACATAAGGAAGCATCTTGAAAACAATGACAAAAGCTTCACCAATCTCTGCCACTGGAGACTCAGCGGAGACTCATTTTGTTCCGCAGCATGTTCTCTATTGAAGACCTCATGCAGCGTCTTCTCTGTTACAACTCCTACATCATCCCATTTCAAAGACCATTTCTGATCTGCAGCCGCGGAGTGAAGGGGATTCAACAGGCTGTAAAACCTGTGCTCTCACTGCTGCGGTATATCATTATCACATTCGTATTACTGCACTGTAGGCCTGCTTCTTCAATAAAACATCTTTGGCTGAGAACAGAGATAGAAGATGACTTTGAAGCCTGGCAGTGAGGCGATGATCATGTCGGAATCAAAAGCAAATAACACAGAGTACCTAACAGAGAGTGCCAGTCCTTAAGGTCCAGCGCAGTGTGGGAAAGTCCAACAAAAAGTACTTTCATTGTAGAACTAATTAAAAGTGCTGCTAGACTGCAGGATGGATAGATTCAACACATCCTCACTCCCAGGTCGGCCTATGTTGACGTTATGTCAAGTCCCCTGTCTCGGCTTTTTCCAACGCAAGAGGGGGGCGGCCGTGTCTGCTTTTTCCAATTCGCTCGCGATCTCAAGTCGTCTACAACATAGGCTACGTTTAGGAAGCTAGGCCTATATAGAAGCCTATGGACATCCCGGAAAGTTGAAAATGTACGCTAAGGGCCGCGCCCCTTGCGTTGGAAAAAGCCGACACGACCGCCCCCTCTTGCGTTGGAAAAAGCCGACACAGGGGACTTGACATAACGTCAACATAGGCCGACCTGGGAGTGAGGATGTGTTGATAGATTCCAACATACAAATAACATATCTTGGGAAATGCAAAGCTACTGTAACTTATGAGCGATAGGCTATATTATCTACTTTCTAGCCTTGACATGTGGATAAACAACCAAATGTAGCTGCTCTTGTTTTTTTCCGTATTATTAAAAAGGTAAGATCATGCAGCTTCTCAAAAGCAAAATTATGCATTTCTGTCACCGTAGCTTTTGCCTAAAGCTGTGTTTCTACAGCACTGCTTTTCAAAATGCTGATTTCACATTTCCTAAAAATATTTTTTTTAAACAAACTCATGCCCCACATAGGCCCTGAATGCAATGAATGGATTACCTTTCATTGAATCCTCTCTTTCTACGTACAATGAAAAGGATTTTCTATGTTCTAGTGTGAAGAGGGATTCAGTTTCTCCTGAGGCTATACACTGCTATAAATATGCCTTTACAGTTTACTGAAGGAGCCCGCGGATGTAAAGGGTCCGCCGACATGTTTTTCCGATACAGAACATGAGTGTGAAGACTAATTTTGGGGTTCTACTCACAAACAAGGAGCATGATTCTTCTGAGACACGGTAGATGAGCTCGGCGTGTTGGATGACTCGGTCTAGAAGCTTCTCTTGGGAGATGGAGGGGCAGCGGTTGAGGCCGCCCTGATCTTCCCTACAGTCTAGGGGGATGCTTACGGTTTGCAGACAGGGCCAGAGCAATAGAGGCCATACAACGCTCTGCATGACTGAAGACAACCAAAAATAAAAATCACATATAACAAATTCACTGCTCAAGTAAAGAAACTTGTTTTGATTTGAATCTGTCCCAACAACTACAAAAGTTTTCTGTCAAGTGTGATGCATTACCTGTCATCTTGTTCATTCTGTTCATTCTGTTCAGGACCTTCCTACCTTTTCTGTCATGCTCGCTCCATTTATAAAGCCTGACCAGGCCATGAATAAAGAATACAGGGCATGTTGGTCTTGCGTAGGTTCTTGTAAAAAGATGCTGGTCTTCCCAAAGCAATGCATTTATGTTCTCATGCATTATACTAAAAAGGTAACTTCAGACACTCAAAGCAAGGCCTAAATATCTTTCTACCTGATTTAAAATGACAAACTGGTATTTTTCTAATTATTTCTGGCAAAACTAAATCTGTATAAGACAATACAAAAAAAAAGAAATCTAAATAACTGTTATGTACATTTATATTCCACCCAGTATCCTGATGCCAACACATCTAAGAATGAAGACTGAGACTGATTAGATTCATCAAACAAAACCTCAAAAAAGGAATGGGCTGAAAAATCCTTCCTTTCAGCGGAGTTAAGTGTGTAATGTAGATTTATACATGGATGACAGAGAAAGCTACATAAAATAGAGCGTAGAACTGTAGTCGACACGACAAAGAGAGCCTGACTGAACGAGATTCAGAAATCACTGAGATCTAACAAAACCCCTCAAATGTTCCTTTTTAAAATGTTGACATTCATATTCCATCCTGTTAAGAAAACAGGGTGTTTGAAAGTAGCTCTACCCACAAGCTATGGTTTCCAAATTGTAATGACTGTGTTTAGCTGTCATAGAAGGAAGCACACGTTTAGTAGTAATCCACGCCTGCTTGATACAGACTCCATTTAATGCTGCATTTCCTTTCTCTCGATTCACTTTTGATTTGATCCATCCTTTTGTTACTGTCAATTGAAAGATTAGGGGGGATGAATTGTCTCGCAATAAATCCATCTGTTTATTTTGAATGTCAATTACTGGAGATTTCTGCTTCGTACACATAAAATATAATGTTATCGTCTGTTATCATAAAGCATAAATAGAAGGACTGAGGGTTTTTTCTTTGAAAACAGGGATAACATTCCAAAGGCTTAAGCGTAAATGTTTGTTTCCTTAGTAAAGCATGTTTAAAGATAAGCTAAAGACAGACGGGATCAGAAGGTGGCAGCTGAGGGGTGTAAAGTTACTGAGAGACGGTTTCCACTTGTGCATTCTCAAGACACCTGAAACCTCACGACACGACCTTTTCAATATGAAACAATGTTCTCTTCTCATCACCTTTCTGTTACTCCCACACTTGTTCCTTCTCCTCTTCTTCGTGGCTTAGCAGGTTTGTTTTGAAATGTAAGCACATCTCTCCGAAGCATCTTGTCTTCGTCATGTTATTCCTATTAAATCTACAGGAAATATGTGCAGGTTCATTTACAAAACATCCCCATTAATGTGATACAGTGGCGAACCGTCAGGGCCTTCAAGGTATTCAAAGAATACCCTGGAACACTCAGATAAAACAAACAAAAAATCGATTTAATTATATACTGTAAATAAAATGTAATAAAATGTATATAAAATGAATACATGAGAATCGTATCTGTGTTGTTGATCTGTAATATTACAGTGTTACGTTGATTTGTTTGTCCTTCTCGGACCATGCACTACGCATTTCAGTGGTTTTGTGTTAGAAAAGAAAGCAACCAATCAGATCTTGTCCTTCAACCAAGGTATTCTATATCCTTGATCGAATGCCCTGGCCGTTGCACTGAATGAGAGCGTACGTTTGGACTGACAGTTTGATCAACCAATCATATATTCATTTGTAGCCAATGGGCGTATTCTTTCAGAGTTTCCCTCGGTTCCAGGGAAGGCCCGCTAGTTCACCACTGATGTGATATCATGTCATATTGCAATAGTTCAATCCAATCTGATTTGTTTATCAGCCAAAAAGGTATATTTAGTCTTTGTAGCACAACCTTATACAGGTTTAACCTAATTTATCATAAAAATGATACACGGAAATGAATGAAGACCTTTTTCTGTGCATCTGCATTTTTTTATAAACATTGCTTTATAATCTATACGTTTTTTTTATATTTTCATTGGCAAAACCCCATCATCGCAGCGTTGCCAAGCTTATTCTTCCACTATAGAATGTGTTCACCTTTTTCACACATTTGCTATGAAGTGTGTGACACTGTCTCACTAACGTTGTATGTTAATTTCATGGGGTAATGTTTTTTTGTGGTTTTAATGTTGTCCATGTATTCACACATGGGCACAGCTGCTGTGCTTGTATCTATTTCTTTTTTATTTATGAAGCAATTTCTGGTTTGGAAACTAAGGTGAGAATTGCCTTCAACAAAGAGTCACGCAGAGATATGAAAAAACATGAAGCGGAGAAACTGTGTTAGATGGAAAATTGCCACCAAACCTTTGTTTCTATTTGCACCAACAGATCCCCATGTAATGGCACTTACAGTATGGTATGTAGTGTGTTATCTTAATTTCAAAGCTGTTCATCTGGGGAAGAAAAAAACAGGGAGTTGGTGAATGAAATAACTTGAATATGGTCAAATCAGGTAGAAGAAAAACATCTTCTACCTGTTTTAAATGTGAAAAATCAACAGGGAGTGTTAATACAGGAGTCATAGTGTATGTTGATATACAATATATATATATATATATATATAAATCATATTGGCTCACCTAACATTATATTACAACCTTTTTTTTATATGTCTTATCGGATATTTTTTCAACAGACAAAGGGTTTTGCAGAGGACACTTTGTCTACCTGAAGAGTTTAACACATTCACAATATCAAGGTACAGTAATCTATTCATGTCCACTGTGTATCTCCAACATCTTCATGTACAAAACCCATCCCTTGACCTTGAAGCAACTTCTGTTTGCTTCTACAGTCCATTGTGTCACAATAGTACCAAAGTATCTGGTGCTTTAGATGCAAAGTGTGCTTAAATGGAAATTCATTCCTCTCACAGATTCAGTTTGTTCTGGCAAATGATGTACATACATCGGCCTGTACTATTTCAAAATGTCCTTATTTGTTGTCCTGAACAATATCGTCAAGCGAAACCTCAGTATTGGTGCAGTGTGACACATTTTGGTCAGCTGATTTGGGTTCCTTCAACAAAAAGTTGTCTTTAAATGTTTGGAATTTTGGAATATGAGACAGAAATCTTTGAAGTACGAATGCAGAAGAAAGCTAAGATTATAAATGAACTACATGACGGTCGCAAGTTATGTCTTGGCGTGATGACGTTTAGTCTTTATTTTTTTTACTTTTTTGTGCAACCAGTTCCATCATTTTGAAAAGCTGCTAATGTTCCCGGGCTGGATTCGTACCCTGTTCCTCGGCTTTTGACAATAATGAGTGTGATATATACTGAGGTGTTTTATAAAATAGAACAAAAAAGAAAATATCTGAAGCTTGTGTTAAACAAAAAAAAGTTCACTTTGAAACGAGGGAACCAGTAAAAACGTTTAAAATGCTAACTAATTTCGGGTTTTAGGATTAATTCCTGCACTTCTCTTGCCTTAGTCGTTGAAACAAGATTTCCTCTCATGTTAAAACCATGACTGTACAGTATGTCATGCTATATGCAGGCCAGCAAGAGAAAAGGACAATTTAATGGGAAGAAAACACACATATGAATCAGTCTGTTCCTGACAGACTTCACATGCTTGCTCATGGTTGATTGGCAGCTCCTAAATTAGGACGCATTGCTCCCCTGGTATGTTTGTGGTGGTGTTTATACGATCATGTGAGAGAGAGAGATAAGAAGGAAGAGAGCGCTGTATATACTAAAGCGGCCAAGTAAAGAAAATACGGCCAGGGGAACACTACACATACATATCTGCTTACATCAATGCAAAGAACACTGTATGTTGGCGGGATTAAGTGGAAATCAATGGGATTCATTTTTATCCCTTGACATTTGCCAACCCTTATACTGGTATTTGTTTTGGCATTGTTCCATAAAGAAACATACAAAATTACATTTGGAAATATATACAATTTGTGTGTACTTTTGTCCATTATATTTTCATTTATATTCCCATTATTCTTCAGTATATTGTTTTATTGCAAATAAGGTCTGCCTTGAAAATGTGATTGTATTCTCAATGGGATTTACCCGAGACAATAGAAGTTGTAATTGCAAAAATGCAAGATTTACACAATATTACACCCTCCTCACTTTGGAATTACAACACTTTTTTTTTACCATTATCCTTGTTTGTGTCCTTATCTTCTGGCAGGGAATATACAAAAAGGTAAAAAATATTCACACTTTCAAAGAGATAATAGCTTTTATCTGGATTCACCTCATGAGTGTATTTGAACTGTCCCTAGCATTTTGTACAATCTGTGTGCAGTCAGGTACAGCATTGTGTGCATGACAAGATGCATTATTCACTGTTTAAGAGTGACAAGAACTCAGCAGATTTGAGCAGCTTGTCTTATAGCCGATTCCTCCTTTTCTTACCAGCTGTCGTGTTTTTGATGTGCGACAATGTAACCACAAGTGGCATTAAAACACACAATATTATCGTCCTCTTTTCAGGCTTCAAAGGAACTAAGTTTCTTGTGCAGTCAGCTCTCACCCACACTGTAGCTACCAGCTGAATTGTCCATATTTGTCTGGGATGATGAATTATTATCATATCATTTTAAATGAGCAAAAGAAAACAGTTGGAGGATTAGCCCTAAGGTCTGTTCCGTGGCTATCTTATTCTTTCATGAAATGGAGAAAACAGGCATTTCTTTTAATGAGAACTCGAGACACTCAATTCTGTAGTGCAATATCAACAGTCCTGAGGCATTTGGGGAAACTATAAATTCGCATCTTAGGCCTTTTTATAACTGTTGCAATTGGGTCATTGTGTTTGTTTGTATGTATGTGCAGTGTGTGCCTGCGTGTGTGTGTAGGTTTTTGCATTTAATTACTAATTTGCATTTAATTCCTTTGTATCCCATGCATGTAGAAGACAAACACATTTTGAGAAATGTGTTTTTAAAAACAATTATCAATGTAGTGGGAATTGCTTGTAGCAGATTTAATACACTTTCAATAACAATTGTTTTAATTTAGTAGAATGCCAGCAATATGTGGCTGCTTGGGGCATGTACACAGAACATCTGAGCAAATTGTTTTGATATACTCTCATAATCTGAAGTAATTAACAAGTATAATCTTATTCAGTGGCTTAAATACTTCAATCATAAAAGCACGCACTTACTTTGGAAGGCGCTGGTCCTCAATATAAAATCCAAATTCCTCCTAAAATGGAGAACAACATCCCAGATCACAGGGAAAGGCAAAGTGTTGACCTACTGGGACCGGTGATCTTGTGGCAACAGGACTGGTGGAAGTTACAAAATTCTTCAGATGCCACTTGCTTATAGGAGGAAGGGGTTATAAAACAGCAGGCAAAAGGTTATCAGGTGAACATTGAAGACACAGTGGGGGAAAAGTCCGTAGATAACATATTTAACTTTCCCATTTTTTAAACCAGGGAATTCTCACCTGAACTGATGCCATTAATACATTAATTAATCATATTATTACAATGAATACAACCTGACACACAATGGCATACATTTAACTAAACAATAGCCAACTGACCAGGAATTAAGTTACAAAACGTAAGGATTTGTAAACATACCAATCAATCTGGGGGGGGGGGGGGGGGGGGTGCATTAACACCCCCACCTCCAAGGGGTCCATTTGTGTCATTTCTGAGATTTTCCAGAGCTGTGAAGCATCCTTCTAACTGTGCTTCAGTCATTTTACTCCTTGGGGAAAGAACATCTTGATCCTACAAAGATGTTCTTATAGCGTTTACTTTAATATCAGTAATTGAACTGAAGGATGTACTTCAAAAATGTAGCAAACTTCTTAACCATTATTTCGTTTAATGTCTTTCATAAATATCTAAAAGTAGAGATAATTACAATGCAATCGTTTAATTTCTTTTTTAAGTTTAAAGCAATAATGTGTTTTTTCAAATCAAAATAAATAACTTTTTAAGCTATTTATTTTAATCACAAGTGAACAAATACAAAAAATAGATGAATAAATGCCTTATGGACCAAGGGCTTCCTCAATTATTAATACCAATGGAGAGTTGAAAAGTGTACAGCCTGCATTTCAAAAAATAGTACAGCAGATAAGGCAAAGACAATCTTCTAATGCTTTAGAATGCTAATTTATAATTTATACCAATTTGGTTTATAATTAGTGTGAAGATGTGTGATTCGGTGTGTGTGGCTGGGTGTGTGTGTGTGTGTGTGTTTTGAGTGTGAGTATGTTTTGATTGCAATTGCGCCTTGAGCCAAGCACTTTTTGGGTGAAAAAATAAATATAACACTGCCAAATACTTATTTATTTATTGGATTCAAGATTTTGATAAATTGTTGTACAAGGCAAGACAAGTTTATATAGCACCTTTCAAGAAAAGGCAATTCAAAGTGCTTTACAAAAATGAAAGACATTAAGAAAACAGAAACATTGGAATACACACTGCAAATGTTTAACAGACTGCATTTTCTGAATATAATACATCATATTAATACATCCCCCCTCATTCAAAATTCAAAAATGCATAATTTGCTATTCTGTTTCGACGACTAATTAAGTGAAGTTACGTACATAACTTTAAATAAGTATACATTAAGTCTTGGTTATAGACGAGACACAACCTTAACACTAAAAGGACAGCTCCACTTCATCCAATTCCATAATATTGCCAGTGAAGAGCTTAAATCGAAGCCCATTGCTCATACAGACGCTAAAGGGTGCTTTGTATTACTCTATAAACCCACCTTCAATTTAGCATCAATATTTGTTATCAATAATTGGAAAAGTCCAGATTGTCTAAATAGCTACAATATTAAATGACATTATGACTTAAATTCAATACAGAATTGTTAACTACACTGGACGGATCTCAAGATTTCTCATAAAGAGATTCTTTATTTTAAAGTTTTTGTAATTGTTTTTCGGGGAGTGTTAGTATTTGACAACCTGGAAATGGTACGTTGCTTGACTACCTATAACCAGACATCATACAACATGAATATAGATTGATGATTTTAACACAGCATACATGTTTTCCCCCTTTTTTAAGAATTGGCACCGCACCAAATGCCAAAGTAGAAGACCACATCATCTTTCTCCTCTTTGATTTCTGTTGTTTGACTTAAAACTGCTTTCTCATCAGAGGCCGGACCCTGGAGACTTGTGGATGACAGTTCTGGGCTGATCCATTAACACTTTCCGCCCCCCCGGCTAAATTAGCACCTCCCTTTAGAACCATGCAACAGTTTCTCCTTCAGACGCAATCTCACACTAACTTCTCGACGTGGTTGCAGCAGGAGAAGCACTTCTGTGTCTCATGCACTTACTCTCCCCTCCCTCCGGGGGCCTCTGGAGGAACACACCTGCATGCATACAAACAACAATTAGAGAGTGATCATGATGATCAGTGGTGATGAATTCAGCTTTCAGAGCTTGTTATTTCCCAAGTGGGATTCGGTGGCAGTGCAGAAGAGAAAAGCAAAAGCAGCACAAGTATGCATGTCTAGCCACGATGCCACGTGTCATTTTTTTTGACAAGTCTCAGGGATAAAGAAAGCAGGCATAAAGCTTTAAATCAAATTGGTCACACAGCCTTGCCAATCACTCTGGACAACATATGCAGGCTCACAACCAAGGTGAAGCTGCTGTTACGTGTCTCGGCGGTGAGCAATTTCCCTGTGCTCTAAAATGGAAAGGAAACTGTTACACACCCACAGCTATTGAGGAAGGGATTTGCGTGGGCCGAGGTACAACTATACTCAATCGCCACTGTGGGAGAAGCTTTAGCTTTGCCCTTCTTCAAAGTGAGATTTACAAAAAGGAAATGCTCGGCTCGGTTTATTCTAAAGAAGCTCCTGATGGTGGGAAGACAAAAGGTACTTCACACTATCCTCCCTGGGGCATATGTACTCCAAAGCTCCACTTCTCCGCTTTACTCCTTATTCTAAGTACATGTTCCCCCCTAGAGTGCACTGCACTTTCTCCCGCACTTGTCTCCCTCCTTCAATCTTTTTTTTTACCTACCCATATTTCCCTCACCTAATTTCACTTGTCTTCTTCCCATACACCCCGCTGTCTCCATTCCTCTGCTTTTGCATCACCTCCACTCGTTCTCATCCCCACTTTCACCTTTAAGTTTCTGCCTCTCTCCCTCCTGCTTCCCCCTCTCACCACTTCCTCCCCCTCGTCTCTCTGTCTGTGTTTAGCAAAGTGTTGGCTAGCTCGGAGCAAAACCCTCTATTAACAGACGCCAAGGCCAGATGGCGGCTCAGAGATTGGATCACATCAACTCCGAAGGTCTCTGTGAGTTCCTGCGTTCCCTTTTTTTTCTGGGCATCTCAAAAATAACTTGCACTTTAGCATTTCACCTACTAACCCATGGGAGACTTACTAAAATTACAATTTCCTATCAGCTCAGGAAATAATCAGAGAAACTGAAAATACTTGTATATAATGTTGCTCCTGTCATTCAGCAGCATACATTCTGAAAACTTTCCTCAGAAAACATTCTTGGCTGGTTTTCATCTTCTAACTGAGCCAAAAGCAATTTCAGGAATGGAAGTGTTTTGTGTCGTTTTTGTACATCTCCTTTCACTACTTATACATTCTGTATTGTAGGCTAGCCATAACGAAAGGCTTTCAAACTGTGATGGCTCTTGTTAAAACACAGACTTCAAATCCCCTGGCGACACTATTTATCCCCAAGGTGGACTTGTTGCTGTAGAAGGAGAAATGTAACATGTCTGCAGATCTCAAAAGAAGAGAAGCAGGTACAATATATCCACAGGGAGAAAAACCTGCAGTTTGCCTAATGAGGCATTGCCAGACTATACACTCTGGTCAGTTCGGGAGATGAGCGTGAAATTCCCCATTAAATACTGTGAAACTCACACTGAGAAGCCCTCCTGAGGCAAAGTGTCTGTAGAAGGGATGACTAACTCAATTAATTCAGTCCGTCGGAAAGTTTATCTTCAACTTGTTGTATGGTATTGTTTGTCAAAATAACCATTTGTCCTGTTGGTGTGTGTCGATATCCGGAATGAGTGCACCGAAGCACACAGGGTTAAGGCTGACTGACTCCAACCCGGTGCTTGCACCCTAAAAAAAAAGTTATCCATTTCCTTTTTTATTAATCTTTTCCTTCTGTGCGGTGGTGATTGTCAGGTAACATTTAGAAAAGCTCCATCTCTTTGCCATGCATGCTAAAGCTTAACTCCTGCCATTTTCTTCCTCCCTCCTCCATCCCTTCTCCTTTCTGCTGAGAAACAAGTTCATTGTGATTCTGAATGCAGTTCCACGGCTCAATGGGTTCTGCTTGAAATGAGATTTGAGAGAGTGAGCATGAGAAAGACAGAGAACCTCCAGCTGCCTAGCGTCTTGATGAATAAAAGATGGAGGCAGCAGCGTCTTATAAACAACAACAGAGCATAATTAGTTCAGTCCTTTTTATTTTAGGAACACTTTATGTGACATTTCCTTTGTGTGGCTGCTTTCATCACGTACTCCCTGCCTGCTTTTATGTCGTGTGGACGCCCTCTCTCTCTCTTCCTTGTAAGTCAACAGTGAAGCTGGAATAATATTTGCGTTCTATGCATATGTAAACACTGACATAGATTCTGTGTACTCTGGATACTGTATACACTTCTTCAGTTTACAGTTGCAATATGACCAGCCTATTTATACACTAAATTGCTGACAACAAACTAACACTGGACATCTTGATACTTCATGTTATAAACCTCGTACTTACAGTACAGCTTAAATGTTCCAGGCCTTGGTTAAACTTGATATGTTAACAATTGAATTGATACGAGAAAGCTTGCCTTATGCAAAGAAAGAAAAATATGTGCAGAAAAACCAAGACAAAGGTTATATAAAGCACGATGACCTTACTTTTTGGTTGTTTCACAGAACAACATCCTTCTTTTTTTGTCTTGCTTCTCAATATGAAAGACATTGACTACTTTTTCAATGACAAATGCACCAGCTGCTTTTAGGTCACAGATGTTTATCCCCTTTGAATATCAGTTAGTTTCACATTTCTTTCTTAGTCAGATGAATGGGCTATTTGGACTAATGGACTACTAATTAGCTTTTAACATAATATGACCTATCTTTAGCTGTGTCAGAGATTGTGGCTAGGCTTCATCAAAGTCGTTTTTCCATTAGCCGTTTACTAAAATTCTCCCCGTGTAAAAAGCTAGGTCAGTACATGTATGTTTCAGTGATATACCTGACGTTATTAAGAATTGAGCGTCCCACATATTTTAAACACAGGGGATCCAAATCCAAATCCTAAAAGTGCCACTTCTGTTTGACTCTGGTTGTCTGTAGATGCTCAGCAGTCTCTCCACATATCGTCTGCTCTGCTGAATGTGGCCCGGTCTAATGGCATCTGTGATATCCCTGGAGCACCCTAAGAGAGGCTGATGACAGCATGTGTTTGTCTTCCTTTTCCCTTTCTTCCCTATCCACGCACACAATACACACAGATAGACAAACACGGCGCACCTTCATAATCTTCCATTCTGCTCCCCCCCACCCACAGTTGAAGCTTCAGAGGCAGAGCCCTGTAATGCTTTCGCCTCAGGTACCGCCTCAGGGTCTGAGCAGTGGTGACGGCAAGCAGAATCAAAGGCTTATTGTGGCGAACATATGTGTATTAATATGTGTTTGCAAGGGGTGTTTGTCAAATGTCTTCTTTGCCCCTCGTACCTTGCTTCCTGTTTAGCCTTTCAGCTCCCTGCAGGAGTGCATTTAGCGGTTTCAATTAGCGCATTAGCTGTAGCAAACGTGCCGGTCTAAACCACACAGAGCTCCCGACAAGACAACCAACAAACAGCCCAGTAAACTGATGTTGTGACCACGTGCTCACAACAAAGGTCACCTCAGATGTCAAAATAATAATAATAATAATAATACATTTTATTTATCAAGCGCTTTATCAGGTGCCCAAAGACGCTTTGCAGAGTTAATCAAAAATAAAATAAGGTACAAAAACAATATTTTGTTCAGTTTGAGTCGGGATTGGAGGAGTCAAATGAAATTGTTGATTTCGGGAGCACTTTAATCAGAGCTTTTTCCTGGTGAAATATATTAGGACACTATTAACCTATATTGGTGGCCCTGAAGACTTTTTGTTGTTGCATTGAAATCAGCTAAGGATGAATTATGAGATTTAAAGAGGCATTATTATGCGTTTTAGGGTTTTGCCTTTCCTGTGTGTGTTATAGGTTGTATATGGTTTACACAGGCTAAAATGTCAAAGTTCATGCTAGAGGGAGTTTCTCTCCCACACTTTAAACTTTAAAATAAAAAGGCAATCAATTATTCCGACATTTCATATAACAGAGCCATAACTTTTGCACAATGTATGCCAACATTTGGAGCACTGTGACCTGCAACAGCCATCATTGGACAGAATAGTTGCTTGAGGGAAAGCATGGATCCTTCTATTTTTGGAGGATAGCTATGGTTCAGATAAATACAATTTGTTTTCCACAAGTTTCCCTCCAATGTCCACCATAGAAAGGTGGATGAGTGACCATTTTTTGTAGCTACAGTATAGTATCAAAGTAGCAGAGTTTCTTAGAAACATGATTGAACAGGGTTAAATGTACGAATACAATTGTGTACCGTGCGTCCTTTGTCATGGCAGTAGCAGAGATACACGACTGTTGAAGGACAGTTTGGTTTATAGTGTTGGTTTGAAAGGCATCCATCAAAACCTTCCATACAGAGAAGTGCCATTGTTCACCATACAGTATGAGACCTAGAAAAGCTGAAAATCTGTCTGAAAAATAATATTTCAAACAACTCTTCAACTGCCCTTCATGATCGAATACCTCAAATACCTCAAATAAGGTATTTCAAGATCAGACTCTCCACCTTACATTGAATAGTGTGTCATGTACAACAGGCTTTATTCCCCTTTTGTCACAACATAATGTTTCCAATACATAGAGCCATCCTACTCGGCCACCTTTGCTGGGGAAGCATTTAAAAAGCACGCACTTTTGTCACCATACAGTATGAGACCTAGAAAAGCTGAAAAGCTGTATGAAAAATAATATTTCAAACAACTCTTTAACTGCCCTTCATGATCGAATACCTCAAATAAGGTATTTCAAGATCAGACTCTCCACCTTACATTGAATAGTGTGTCATGTACAACAGGCTTTATTCCCCTTTTGTCACAACATAATGTTTCCAATACATACTGTAGAGCCATCCTACTCGGCCACCTTTGCTGGGGAAGCATTTCAAAAGCACGCACAAGTAAAGATGTATTTATATTATAATAATCTTATGTTTGATTCATTTCTTTTGCGTAGCTTTGTCTTAAAGTTTGTGAAGTCATCATGTAGTGTAATGCTGGAGTGTACTAATAGGATTAACAATGACAAGGAAAGAAGAAAAAACGAGACCAAGAGCCAGGCGTTCTGATGCAGCTCCACCTCAGAGAAGGGATTTGGCCCCTTTTTCTTTTGGCCAAGGCGATGAAACGGTCCGTTTTGAAAACACCTGAATGGAAAATGTAAGCACATCAGACATACAATCATACAGGAGAATCGTTGCTGTTGTCTGACCTTCTCTTCCGGCCCGAGGCATGGTCACATTTACCCAACCTCCTCAGGGACATAAACACAAAAGAAAAGTGAAGAATGTATAAATTGAGAGAAAAACTGGAAGAGGAAAGGGGATTAAAAGCAGAAAAGGGAACAGAGAAAGATATGATTTAGACAGGGCAATCATGATTTATTGCTAATGATGAGCTTCTTATCTAAAGAAGTACTCCCTCAGTGCTTATACTCACAGTCTCTGTGTGTGTATACTGCTTTGATCGACAGTCTGGGGTTCAAGATAGCCATTGTTAATGAAGACAGCCTTGAGCAAAGACAGCCGTGTGGACATGTTACATGGGCAGGCAAGGCTTTGTTTGCATTAAGCGCAGACCCACTCACCACTAGCTATGTAACCGTTTAAAAAAAAAAACCTCCTTCCCTCCTTCCCTCCTTCCCTCCGTAATAATGGCCATTAACAAGTGATATTTCTGGAACCATGAGCTGGCCATTATGAATTGTCAGAGTGGTACCGCTAGCCTTTGAAAGCCTTATTATAACAGAGAGCAAGAGGCACTGACAAAGAACCATGGAGACAAAAGGGAGAATCTTCACCTGGGTGAGGTTGGGAAGGAAAGGGAGGCATTTAGTTGAAGATAGGCGTAGGAGGATGCAGAGCTTGAGGAAAGGGGTTTGATATATAGCATTTATGAGGAGTATTACTTTATGTGTGCTTGCCTGTAGGATGTGTGTGTGTGTGTCTTGGGAGGTCACTGAGAAAAAAAAAACCTTGCAGATTTTGTTAATTAAGGACAAGGTTGGATGGACAGAAGGAGGGACTGAGTGAAGAGGTCGTGAAAATGGTGATGATCGATGGCTTGCATTTTGAATCACTCATAAATATGAAGAGAAATCGGCCCTAGCCAACTTTTAAATATTCCAACTGAAGAACTAGGCAACTTCTGCATTTTTAAAGAGAATGACCCCGACCCCCGATCGGTATCATGCATGCATCTCAAGAGAAGAAAGAGCATAGAGCCAGAGTGTTGTGCAGGACTTTGTCTGGTCGAGGCTACCACTGTCAAAACACATCCTTTAATCTCTTTTCCCCGTGCCCAGCCCCCTTCTTTCTCTGAAAATCTAGGACATTCTTTTTCATCATCAGTGTGTTCCCTGGTCTCTGTGGTATGCTGAGTCCCAATGCCAAAATGAAACTCCATAGTTAAGGAGTCTCTTTCTTTCTGCCATCGGCTTTGGTCGTAGGCAGGCACTGTCCAGGGATAGGTGGGGTTCGGATGTGGTTCCCTTTGCCTTTTGCATCTATTCATAAAAGATTAAGTTACGGGAGATAAAGTCGAATAGATGAGAATTTGTCTCCAAAAATGCCATTAGATAGTTGTTTTTTATTGTAACACAATAACAATAAAAAGAACATATACTCTAAGAGCAAAGAAAGAAATAATTGTGGGTGGGTGCGAAATGACAGACATTAGAAATGATCCGATAAAGATGGACTTGTACTGTAGAAAGCGAGCCATTACTAATGGCACTGGATTAGTTTTGTTTGCTTTCAAATCATCATTTAGGATGTATAAAATATAATTGAAAGAAAAACAAGACATTATTAGGATTCTACATCGCTGGTTTGATGATATACCCTAGAGAAATACAATTCACATCAAGCAAATATGATACGATGTAGACTTCCGTTATCATTTCCGTTGCCCATTGGCTTTTCTTGCTATCATTTCTCTAATGACAGTTTCATACCACACCATTTGGCTTATGAGCTGTTTTCCTAATGCTGCTGGAAGTCACAAATGGTAATGGCAAAGCAGATAGTCTTCTCTCTTCAACACTGTCAGCTTCTCCTTACTGCTTCTGATACAGTAAAATAAGTATTACCTCAGTATGTACATTTAATGACATTAGGGAACAAATGTTTGGAGCAGGCTACCTTGTTCTATATTAGGTATCTTTCTGTGATGCAGTTTAAACCCATTTTGTCCCCAGTCTTGTTTCAGAAGCCGCCACTAGGTGGTGCTGAAATCCTATGGTCCCACTATCATATCGACCCCCATGGGCTTGCTTAAATGGGGCTGAATGTGTTGTTGTTGAAGGAGTTTGGCAGACACAAGGCAAGAGTTACTGTCCCAGGTTTAATTGTGTTCTGAGAGAAAAACAGCTCTAATGACATAGGAAATACAATAAGGCTATAATAGGCTGCAGAAATTCCAGTGGAAACACTTATCAGCCCACTGTTTGGACGCGGAATGAAGATAAGAACTAAAAGGGAGCTTTCTGCACTAGCCTGTGTTCAGTTTGAGTCTTGTGATCTATTATTCATTCTGCTGATTCTTCTCATTGCAACTGGTTTGCATAAACCCACAGCATCATTAAATAAAATAAGCTAATTGATGAGTTTTACTGCAGCACACTTTAGTGTTCAACAGTAAAATCGGTTGGAAATAGTATTTTTCCTGATCCTTGATGGTTATTCTCCCACAATAAGAAGACAGTAACACACAAGAGGAGGCAAGCTTTGCAAGCCTTAAGACTATTGAGATATTGACATAGCAACAAATGTATTCAGATCAATAGTTGGAGGGCGCACCTATTATTTTATGCACTGATCCTACACAACACGGAGAATCTAAGTCAGAGATGCAGAACTTCAGAAAGAAACATTTCTCAGCTCACAGCTATGTGGGAGAGGGAAAGTAAGACAGATTGCATCTGGCGAAAAGCTATGATCTATAAAAAGGAGCTGAGAAAAGAATAGACAAATCCAGTACTGCAAAAAACAAATACTGTGTATTGGTCTCCAGCTTAGGCTTTCGTATCAACAATATCTGCTTTTACCTGATTTTCTGGCAGTAGCTACTACCCCTGCTATGCTGAAACCAGCGGGGGCATATTACCTGGGATGTTCCTCTGTGGTTCAACACATAGTGGCGTATGACTGGCAGTGGAAAATTAATTAGCGATCGGGACAAGGTTACAGACACATAATGAAAGTTATTGGCCATGTCACTTCATCATTTCCCCAGCCCCCCTATTACTTTCCACCGGGTTATTCAGCCGTGAAATGGGGGTTTCATATGACGCAAGGAGGAATGTGCCACTACACCTACACCACCGACACCTCCCGCCCCACTCTCCCAGAGGGTTAGCACATGGATGATCAAGGCACTTAGCCTAATGTGGAGGGTGCAGGGTGACGAGGAGGGGGGTTGGGGAGTGTTAACCCTTTCTTTTACATCATTACAGCACATTTAGGGATAATTCCATCAAAGCTTCCATGACCAGATCAAGCCTATATTCATCTAATTAACCTGTATTCAGCTAGAACTGAAATGGCTTTGGCCTTGATTGCTTATCACTGAAGGACAGCCAGTCCGTTGTGGGAAAATAACGAGAAAAAATAAAAATGGTCGAAGAATTGTAATTGCTTGTTCTTGTTGGTCGTCAATGAATACAAGTGGCATCTTCTTTACAAATGGTTTAACTAATTAAGTGGCTACAGGCTTTTTCTCATTCTTAAGGACGCAAATGGTAATGTCAACTTATGATTATGTGGAAATAATATAAACATTGCTACAAGCTATAGGAGGCATGTTGTCCTTGTCCAACAAAGCCAAAAATGTCAACAGTGCAAGTTTATTTCTTCACATTAATAGAACTTCAGTAAATAAACAAGAGCATATATGTGTGTGTGCATTCAGTCAAAATGTCCCCCTTTCTCTTGTCACACTAACATATTGAGTTGTATTCAGTATGTGGTAATTTTCAGTTCAATTTCTTCATACAGTATGTTGTATGTGTATTTAGATATTTACATGCATATTGCCAGAAATAAACAGCCATGAAACACAGTAAGCCTATCCTTGCAGAACGTGATCATTTGTCCATTTCACGTGTTTCAAACCAACATTACCGGATCAATTATTTTCTGACAGAATACACAATGATAGAACATAATAACAAGGGTTTGCTTGCACTCTTTATTGAACTAACAAGTCATATTTATGACTAATGTATCCTTGTGTTCAACTCCTCCTGTACTGTAGATGTTTTACAAAACGTTTACTTAAATACAACCTTAAGCAAACACAAACTGAGGAAACTAGCTTAAAGCTGCTTGCATACAGTATGAGTGTTTTTTATATTGGATATGAACAGTATAAAACATGCATATAATATATAGTTTCTCTCGTTAAACTGTAGTCTTATGGGTACATTGTTTTTGTTCTTTTTTTGTTCCATATATTGGTGCAAGAAGTAAATTAGAGAAGGCTTGTCAAGTGTCCGCTCTCCAACGATGAAAGTAAATATAACAACACATCATTAGATGGTATTGATATTATATACGGTTAAAATATACACACATCCTGTCACTTTCACTGCTCAAATGGTCACCTTTGATGTGAAAAATGTTTGAAATCAGCAAAAATGGTTTCATTGTTGAACAGGTGAAGGGAGAAGATTATTATTATGTATTGGATAAAAAACAAAGGACCATCAAAGGAAAACATGGGCATAGAAGCACTTACTGCGAAATGTCTTTGTGCGCAATTTATAAAGTTAGAAAACTATATATCATACTTTTACTTGTTTTGGTAATAGGTTTTTTTTTACCCTGTGTTTAAGATGGGTCCCATCCATCACGAAGGCATCTCAGACATCAGCACGCTTCTCCAAATCAATGGCTCATTGACTGGCCCAGCAGCAGACATGGACACACGTCTGTCTCCCTGACAGTTACAAAAAAGAAACAAGAATACAAATTGGGCTTCACTGTCTGACTGAGAGGGCAAGAGAATAGATCATTGACAATCATGACACAAATCCATCTTGGATTCTTGAAAACCCTTTTCTATTGTTACCTCTGGTTCCCTCAAGTCCCCTTGCTTAGTATCTGTCGATATAGACATGCTTGGAATAGTCATTTGGTGTGGCTGTCTCGACAGGAGTTTGGGCTTTAGGTGCTTTAGAGGACATTTTGACAATGGGAGAAGGATTGAGGCAAAAGCCTGTCAGTGGCTTTGCTGTTTATTGATTGCAAATGTGGTGAGAGCTTAATTGATTCACACTTTGAGATCAACATGATAATCTCTTAGCCTTGGGACTACAGTGGGCTGTGCAGGTAGGAAACACAGCTGGGAAGGGCATGGAAAGTGTGAATCAGCTGAGTGGAAAGTTACGTTTGTTGTTTGCCTCAGCTAAATCACAACCATCGATGCTGCTTTGGGGCATTGTAATTAAGGGGACCTTGAGTAACTAAAAAGTACATTGAAAGTGAAGGGAACAGCTGATTTGTGTTGTAAACAATCCACAAAAGTAATCCTTATATTTTTGGAAATTAGGTTTATCCTGGTATTGGCAATCTAAGGTTGCTTGAATTGTGAACAAATTAAGTTCTAATTTATCTTGGCTGGAAAATCATCAGGTACACTCTACTTCCCTATTCCATTAGATTCAGATCTGTTATTTCTGGCCATTATAAACAAACAAACAAACAAACAATGCCACAGAACGTTAATCCTGTCCAATCATTGGTCACTCAGTGTGCGCTCAAAGCAGCTTTTCAGATGAAACAACTGCAAGTCAAATTAGTTTTCAAATACTTATGATCTTTCTCATAGTTGAAGCTGCGAAAGCGCCTGATTGATTCATGTTGCTTAAACTGGGTTATATCTATGGTCCTAATACAAAAGCTAATCAGGTTGAACATGAATATATCCATGTATTCGTCCTTAGATCATTCCATCTCTTCCTTTGCCCTGTTTCCTTTCCTTCAGTTTATTCCGAGCACCTTCTCATTCTCACAACCCTTAAAAACCCCAGTTTCAGTCCCTTCTCTTCTTATTAGGAGCTTCCCAACAGCTTCTCTCTCTAGCATCAAAACCAAAGGGCCTGTGGTTCCCCCATCAACACGACTTCCTAGGGTGAAGCCTTGAATCCGACAAGAGACAGCATTTGCTGATGGGATGGACCCGCGGGCGGCTGGTCAGACAGGCTAACAAGTAAGTAGATGGACACCTAAAAGACTTTGTCAAACACGAAGCTGCCTTTTCACTCGTGTTCTGGGGCTTAAAATAGAAATAGGCAGGGTAAAAAAAACAAGGCTATATGGGACCACAGCCATTCCTGTGTTCTGCAGATGAAGAAAAGACGCCTGATCAAGCGCAGCAGGGGAAGAAGGCAGGCTGGAAGGCCAAGGGGATTTGTGCCTCTGTTTATATGTGTGTGTGTACGACCGTGTGTGTGTGTATGTCTGGGCATAGCAGCCACAATAATTTGCTGTTTTCTGGATGAAGAAATCTCTGCAAGATGATGCACACCGCCTTAAGGCCAAATGTGGAGAGTCCAGGAAAAGTTTTTCTCCTCCGCTAATCAAAGTGAATATAGTGTAATTATTAAGTTGCTTCTCAGATGAAAGGCAGCTTTGTCCAGTGTGTGATTGATAATTTATAGGACACCAGCGTGGTATAGCGTATGAACTGTGATAAAGGAAATGTACAGAACATATTTGTTATGCTCTCAGGGTGTGATATACCCTTTAAGTGTCTTACAGTTTTACATATAAAATTGAGATTCATGTTTTGCAGCCACATTGCAAGAGCTGGTATCAAAGAGACTGCATCTAAATCCCTTTTTAACCTTACTTAACTCTTGAGTTTGAATTTAACTGAGGCAAACTTCAGAAAATACAATAATAAAAGCAACATTGCATATACATGTGAATCTTGCCAGTAGCAATACATCAATATAAACTGATCAATATGTTTGTTCCAAGGCCTGAGCTGCCTTCTTTGGAATAATTATTCCTTTTTATAAACTTACAGTGGATCCCTAAAGGAAGATATTGGCTAAGAAAAACAGCAATGCTATGTTGGCGTATGCTGGTATACAAAAAGTACCTGCACATAGTGAACAGATGGTTTATTAAGGACATGTAACTGAAGTATTCAAACGACTATGGTTCCTATTGATTATATTGACATTGACGGGCTGGATTGTGAATTATTTTTGTTTTTAATTGTTGTGGTTGCTATAGGTCTGTTACTTGTCAGCACTAATATTTTTTATATTTAAGTAAGATCAACTTTAGCCTTGTTCCTACTGTTGCCTGAACACTACCATATATACCATATGTAATCAGGAACAGATGTTGTGTGAATCTGGCTGACAACATATTTTTACAGTGAATATTTTAACAGATATATGTTAAATATTCACATTTTGTGTTGAATAATGAAGAGCACATATACATATCTGTGGCACATATGTCATCTTATGTGGTCCTGTTATAAAATGATAGCATCTTGTAGGGCGTCATTTCGAAGGTGAGATTAAGACGTAGGTTTGCGATAGATATACCTCTAAATCCATTTATTTTTGTCATGGGATTCGACTCAAATTATTACACATTGCCGCACACCTCACACTTTTACAGAAACGGTTGTATGAAGATCCACCTGATACTTTATGATGGTTTGAAAGACTGATGTCCATCTTGCCATTGGAAAGATTATCATAGTGCTAAGAGGAACTCTTGATGAGCGTGTTAGGAACGTGTCTGCAATGGCACATGGAAGGCTAATGCTAAAGTATTAAAGCTGCTGCTGTTTCCTTTTTTTTTTTTTTTTTTTGGGTTTTACTACACATTGTTGTATCTGTTTGTGACAATTAACAATACAAATATTGAAATGGAAAACCCAAAAAGATACATTTTCTTTTTTAATTGAAATTTGCTAAAACTGGGATTTAATCCCATCCCTTAAAAGGCTTACACTAGTGGTTGCAAATAGCTGTCTACCTCCAATCTATCACCAGTCATCATGAGTTGAATTTGATAAAAAAACCTACAGAAAGCCAAATGATCAGCAGAAAGTAGCAGTTAAATTGTGAGTTGCATGATCATCGCAATTTGTACGGAGCACAAAGAAGAAGTGTAGGTGGACTGTTAAAGTGCCAGCTGTGTAATTGTAGGAGTTCATGTTCAGGAGAAAATCAGTAGACCTCTCTTTAAAGCCCCATTTTTCGAAGCTTCAATTATTAGCTGTTGCTCGCTGTAGAAAAAAAAAAGCAAATATCCAGACCTTCTTTTTTCAGGATACACAGTGAAGTAAACCTCAAGCAAAGAGAGAGTGCCTTTAATATAAGCACTTATTTTTGGTCAAGATAACAAATGTGTTTTTCTTGACTGGTTGTTCTGACATGGAAAATATATTTAGTTCTCAAAAACAGACACCACCGTTTTCTTATCGCCTATTGTTGCTCTCCCTCTTGAGCTATACTCTTTTATTGTGTACCTCTGCGTGAATCCAGTCAGGTGGAAGCTGAGTGTTACCCTAAGGTGAGACATCACAGCGTTCTCCTCAGGAATATAGCATGATGTCTGTCTTAGCTTGTACAAGAGTCACTGTACTCTCACGGCTACTTCACTGCCAAAATGCATTAAGCAATACTAAACTCTAAATAATGAAACATCCGGGTGACATGGCTTGGCAAGTACACATCATTTCCCGATTAAAACTTTATCACCAGACACTGAAAAGTTTCCAAAACAATTAATTACCAGGGTTTTAATGGTGGCTTGTTGTATGTAAAACGCGATAAAATGGGACTTAATTAAAAAAAACTCATTATATTTCCCAACTTTTAGAGTTTTTAAATGACTATTGAATATGCCACTGTCTTTCCTTCTCTCTTTCTATGCCTCTTTTCTCTTTTCTTCTTCTCATTTTTACACACACACACACACACACACACACACACACACAC
>CALSBZ010004116.1:864436-874780 GCA_943591055.1 Gobionotothen gibberifrons
TATTAATCTTCTCATTGAACACTCCAAAAGAAAGCAAGTTCATGTATTTCCCATAACGTCAGTCTATTCCTTTAAGATTTGCAGAGTTCAACAGTTTAAACTGGAGCAGATCAAGAACAAAACTCTATAAAATTGTGTTAACTGTTGACTTGCTTTTTGGAACGTCTGCTTTAACAACTGCTGCAAATATTTTATTGTCTTCTTTTAAAAATCGTCATTAATAAATGATAGCTAATCATTAACGTCCTCTACTCTATAGCAGGAGTTCAAACACTCGCTGCACTTGGCAAGAGAGTTAACAGAGTTACAGACTAAGAGGAGCCTGAAAGATACTGTAAGTCGGAGAGAGATGGGGGGGGTTACAGTAGAGATGGCAGTCGTTCAGCTGGGTGGAGGACTGGGACTCGGAGAACAAAGGCAGCCCCAGCACAGATTCTGCTCTGGGAGTTCACACTGTGAAAAAAAAGAGACGGCTAGTGTTTCCTTTCCTTCCATTACCCAAAGGTCTTAATTAGTTTAGGTTAATCATGCACTGCTGTAATTGACTACTGTTGTTCCTCCTCTTCATCTATCATTTCACCGCCTGGAACCAACCTGTAGTGGGGCACCTCATTTCATGTAACACCGCTGATACACCCCAATTCCCTAATATGATTGTTCTAGCTCCCTTCCTCCCGCTCATTCTCTTCTTTCTTTTTTCGCTCCTTCTTTAATCTCTGTTTCCCACTCACAGAATGAAACGTGGATATGTATGTACATCTTCACACTAACTTGTTTCAAATTTTAAGCAGAAAAATCCATGGCAAGACATGTTACGGGTCATTTTAATCCACTTCCATCCCATAATGTACAACTTCCTACCATGAATGCAATGTTTTTCACATATCTATCTTTTTTACCACTTTGAATATTTTATCATAAAGCAGTCATATTCAAATTCAAAATCAAGAGGGCACTTGTAATCACAAAGTGCATCCTTCCAAAAATATTAATCAGAAATGCTAATTATATTTTATTTTAGGGAAATGTATTTCTTGCGTCAGACAAATGTAAGCTTGTTGTAAAGTCATTTAGCTGTATCTATGTTGAGCTAATGCAGTTTTCCTTCATTATTGGTCAGAATTCAAAGAAAGACTATGTTAAATAGACATAGAGAAAACACAATAGAGGACATGACTGCATTTTTATTTGAATCTAGAGACATTTGATAACTGTGCTGATTTACGCTGCATTATTCATCCACGACAAATGAGAGCCAAAAGGAAAGGGGCTTCATGAAAACAGGTGTGTCCCTAAGTCTGCTGAAATAAACCAAATGTTGTTTTGTTGAATGTTCCAAAAAAAGCCACAGTGATGTTGCCTGTCTATGAAGAGGAACAAGCATGTGTGTTATTACCTAATCCCACAAGTTACTGTTGAATAAATGTCATTCTGTGCTGTTGCATTTTTTAAATTAAAGATTGGATAACGTTGGAGTCTGTGTTTGTCATACTGAGGGAGGCGTGTGGTGCAGTGGGTTGCTCGTTGGTGTTCGGATCAGGTTCAATCCCTACTGCAGTCAGCATGTCGTTGTGTCCCTGGGTAAGACACGTCACCCCAAATTGCTCCTGTGGGGATTGCCCACAGTATTGAGTATGTAAGTCGCTTTGGATAAAAGCGTCTGTCATGTAATGTAATAATGCACTGAAAGGGTATTTGGCGAAAAGGTAACTTTCCAGGACAGTTCCAAGTTGTAATCTCTTGTATTGGTGGGATCGGTGTTATAATACATTTTTATAAAGAATATGTGTATTGTGTCCTTAAACAGAATGATAAGCCAGGAGTTGTTCTAGATATGTCTTCTTTTTATTTCTAAATGCAGGCTTTCTTAGTATTTAGTGCCTGGAGTATTATCACCAGCTCGCTTTTTTTTTTTTTAGCATTTTATGGGAAGAACATTTAAACTCACACACATTTTGAGCTCTATGATGTGTCTCTGAGCCTTCATCCACATTTTCTCTCTGTATCCTCTTGGATTGTTCCGTCATCGTTTATAATATGTGTGTCCAATTAAATATACTGTTAGTGAATTTCTTGTGTAAGAAATGCTATGCATGTTTTCTCCGCCTATGTGCAGTGCCTGATCATGCTCAATATGCCCACGATCGTCACACCCCCAAAACAGAGGTGAGGGAAAAGTGCAAATGAGTACCCTGTGATTACATACATATCTACAAACTAAAGTATATACATATTCAAAAAACTATGTTAGACATAAAGACTTCTCTAATGTTTGTAGGACAAAACAGGCAGCCTATATCTGTAGCGTTTACAGTGTTCCCTTTTCCTTTATGACCCAAAGGTCTTAGATCAATGAATGGAATGATGTATTCGTAATTAAGATGCATAGCACCAATTCACTGAACATACCTAAGTCAGAATGTGGCAACCCTGTTGGGAGGCACAGGGGAGAGATAATGACTGCTGTCTGTGCACACAGCATAATGTGCAACAACATCAGTGTCTCCGTCAGTATCTCATTTAGTGCTGCTCTAGACTGAAGGACCAAGACGCAAAAGTAACGTTTGTCAAATCTGTTTTAAAAGCCCCCTATTAAACTGTTTTTCATCAACATATTATAAGTCTCAGATATATACAAAACATGTCTCTGAAGTGTTTGGCTCGAAATACCAAACAGATCATTGTAGCATCCCATAATCATCCCATCAGCCCTGTTTCAAAAGTGCTGATACTCTGTCTGTTACTTTAGATGAAAATAAGGAGCCCCTCCTTTTGTGGCCAAAATCTGATCAGCTCATTTTCAGACAGGTTTTTATATAAATGGATCAGGACAAAAGGTGTGCAAATATTTGTTCCTGAAACTTTCAGAATGTCTTTACACAGAGGGGACACATGTGTATGTGTAAAATACATGAAGAAGAGGATTTTGCATAATACTGTAGGTGACCTTTAAAAGAAAATAGTTATTTAGGTTTTCTTTGGGCGAATCAAATACAGAACATGTGTATGGTGTGATAAAAGACAATCCTAAGCCAAGAGTTGATATTTCTTTTAATTAATATGTTTGCTTTTTATAGAATTTCTAACTGTTGGCAGGTTATCTCAGTATATGGTACCTGCGGTATTATCACCAGCCCACTGCTATACTTCTGGCATTCTCTAGGAAGAACATTTCAATTATCACACAGAAAACTCTGCGAATCCTGTGTGCACCTAGAGCTGATGTAAAATAAATAAAGGCATTTCACGCCAACTGTGCAAAGTATAAATGTGTTTGTTTCTTCTGTCACATTGTAATGGTCTCCGTCCCTTGAGGGGGGGTCCTGCTGTGCAAACCTGTTTCCTGATTGAGGCGTATCTTGTTGAGTTTTCCTATTCCAGTTCAATAGTGCCCTCAAATTGTTCATGTCTAATTTCTGTGTGCCACTTTCTGTGTTTATTCAAGGCTAACAGCTACTCTTGGATTGGATGACAAGCCAAAGAGACAGGCTGACACTGGGCTGCAGGGCGGTGCCAAGCCATCTGCTCCTCCACAGCTTCCAAGTGGGCGAGAGGTGTGTAGGAGCAGGAAACTAAAAGAATAAGAAATCCAACTTTAACCCCTGAAACTGTGTTTTAGCCTCACTTTTAATTCCCAAGAGGCTGCTATGAGTTGACAAAACACATTGTGAAATTATGTAAGAAAATATGAGAGGTTCAGTGTGAGGCTGCTTGCTCTTTATAAATAAATAAATAACCACATTTTTAGAAGTTGTATTACTCATGGAACCCTGAGGAGAATCCCAGATGGCAGCACCTCAGCAGTCCTGAGTCATCTTTGTAGAGTTCATATAGGTCGCTTCGCAAGAAGAAAAAAAAAGAAGAAGATGAAGAAGAAGAAAAAACACCTGTTTCGACTGCAACTCTGCCATGAAAACATACACAACAAGTATGAACAATTCTTATTGAACGTAAGTGTACTTGAAGGATTGTTACTGTTTTGAGTGTGCATTTTCTTTGTTTATTGTACTTATTGTAGGTCGCTTTGGATAAAAGGGTCAACTACATGAATGTAATGTAATAAAAAAAGATGAAAAATGTGAAGAGAAACAAGAAAAAACAAGTGAAAGACAGAGAAGCAGGGACGGACTGGGACTACAAATCAGCCCGGGACTATCGACCCACCTCGGTACCGCCGGCCCACCTTGGTACCGCTACTAAATTGTCAACGGGGTGGGTGCTAGTGACTTCTCCGACCGGCCCACATCGTCCGACCGGCCCACTTCATAACCGCCGGGCCGGCCCACCTCGGTATCGCAAGTAATTACCGCTAGTAAATTGTCAAGGGGGGGGGGTTCTAGTGCCTTATCCGACCGGCCCACTTCAGTACCGGCCCATCGGGAATCGTCCCGAACGTCCCGTTGGCCAATCCGTCCCTGCAGAGAAGTATAGCTTTAAACAATATTGATAATAATCAGCAATTGCACTAGTCAATTTCAAGCTTTGTCATTTCCACTCAGGCATTGTTAAGCGCAAAATATTGTGCGAAAATCTGCATCAAAACAGGTGGACGAAAACCCACATTTTGTCCCAAAGTAAAATGCTTTCTAGGCAAGGAAAACGATTAGTTACAGAGAGACTGGTTGAAATGCTGTAGGTTTTATCATTCCAACAACAAAAAAGTGGGGTAATGTTTGAAATGATGGCACCATTTTAATGTGAAATGATTAACTAGATTGAGGGTGATATTTTTTGCTCAGGCTTGCATGAGAAAAGATGTCAGACTCTGCACTGCGAACAAACAAACGCATTCTGGTGGAAACAAAAACTACACTTAATAATTATTCTTTCACTTTCTGTTTCCGTTGTCTTTGCAAAGAAATAACAAGACATTTTCACATCGCAAGACGATACAAACAAGTCTTCTTTGAGAACAGGGTGCTGTTGTGGTTCTATTTTGGTTGCCTATTTGTTAATGTGTACAACGACTTTCATTTTGATTTCCTCATTGTCCTGAAAGCCGCTGTCACTGGCATGCTAAACTAGGTATCAATTACTGCCATTGCACTCCTGCATCTTTCTTTCCTCTCAGTTCCTTTTCTCTGAGAAGGAACAAACGGTGACTTGCCAGCATCTGAAGTCCTGGTTCAGTGACGGAGGGAACGCCAGGCAATAGCAGGTATTAAACAAATGCGGCGGGGTAGAACAATAGCAGACAGGGAGCGCACAGATTGTGACGCCTAGCTTACACCGAGGAAATGTTTCCATTGTTAAATATAATCATCCTCAGTTCTACATGCAAAAAATCCCTTGGGAGTTCATTTACTGGAAACTTGGCAAATGTAGCAACTTCTCAGATTCACTGCTGTGTGTTTGTGGTTAATACATCCCATTGGATTTATTTATTTTATTTATTTATGTATATAATACATCCCATTGGATTTATTATATTACCCGAGTAATTGCCTTTAAAAAGTTTTCAGAAGGGAACTACATGGATATTGAGGTTATACTTTCTTTCAATGTATAATAAGATTGACCAAATGCATATGTTAATATAATGATTACGATGGAATGGAGACATTTTTTGTTTTATGTCTAATGCTGCGTTCACACCGGACGCGATGCGATGTTTGGGGGCGGCGCTATTACATGTAAAGTCAATGCAGAGACGCGGAGAGACGCAAATTCACACGACGAGCATGAAGCGGTTGATGCGAATTCCGCGGCGCGATTCAAGGGGGCCGCGACAAACGCTCAAGTTCAATTGTTTCAACTCGAGCGTCATATTCGCGTGATGCGATCTCGGTGAGGATCTCAGCCTGCTGTCACTGACGTTCAACCAGAAAACATCAGCCGTTAGCTGTTAGCACTCAGAGCTCACAGCTCCTCATATCTGTTTAGAAACTAGACAGAAGTTAGAGGAGCCTTGTAGACCCAGAAAACTATAAGAACATTCACCAAGCAGCACTGAATATGTCTGCTTTATTTGGTTCTGTTCTATATACCTTTGTGAAGCAGATTTTTCTGACATGAATGTCATGAAATCTAAATACAGAACAAGACTGACTGATGAACATTTAAATGACTATTAGAGTGAACCTAAGTGGGTACACTCCAGCATACCTCTGACTCCATGCAGTGCCATTCATCTCACTGAATGTAAAAAAGAGTGAATGCACTTATTTTACCATAAGTGCCATAAGATGCTTGTAAGGTGGTGATTAAGGACATTTATGTGAATTCTCAGAGATGTACTCACTATGTGGGCCATAATAATATGTGAGACATTTTCGTTTTCTTGGACCTTGATGTGAAGTTAAGGTTTGTGATAAGCTTTAGGTATTGGAATTTCACACGTGTACAAAAGTATAGCTTAATTCAACTGATGAGGGCTATGTGAATAAATGTAAGCGATGTGATGCAAGTAGCTCTTGGCCACTTTCATTTTTTCAAAGTAGCTCTCAGATGAAGAAAGGTTGGAGACCCCTGGTTTAGAGCGATGCGATAGGAGCGATTAGAGCGGAGCGAATATTCGGATGGCGTCCGGTGTGAACGCAGCATTACTCTTTATCTTTAGCTAAATGCAACATATTATTTGGTTGCATAAGAGTCCTTTCACATATTTACATTAGATACATATTCGAAAATAAACAATACATTGCAGCAGAAATAATGACAGCAGTTCTTGCTTGGGACACTATTTCCCCAAGGCCTTTTCAAATATTATGAATTTCAAACATGCCCCACTTATTGCAGCTTCAATTAATACATCTGAAAAGAAAAACGTACACAAATAACCAGTTGTGACAGACATATTAAGAATGTACTCAATGAAGCATGCTGCCACTTATGGTTCTTGACAACAGAAAATTATATTTCCTTAGATCAGTTAAATAAAAGGGAGGACATTTAATGTGTATACACCAAATGCCCAATTAAGCACCTATTATGGTATGTCACAACACACTCTATAAAGAACTATTTAAGAAGTACTGTCCATAGCTCAAATAGTGTATGTTACATGTCTTACAAATGACAGGAAACAAGGTCTAAATGAAGCAGCATTTGGATGTTGGTAGTTTTTTGCACAGTTCATCGGAAAGTCAGGAGATAGGGTACAGTATATGTTGGTAGCTAAACTGATAAATTAATCAAAAAGACCAAAGTGTTGATATAATTCAATGTTATTAACCATGGCCTTCATTTTATAGTCTGAATACTTAAAGGAGACCTATCATGCTATATTTGAATAATATATTGTAGGGCCATACATAACCTGTATATAAGGTATATTAATACGTTTTTTTTTTTTCAAAATACCAAACAGATCATGCATTTTAGCCATGCCTCATTTTGCTCTATTTTCCTCTCCTCCACCCTGTCTTTGCATGCGCTGCAGCTGACCACGCCCCCCTGCAAAGGAGGGGGCCGAGTTACGAGCGTCATGTTACCATGCTGTTACCATGCCACGGCAACCTCTCATTCCCCTGATTGGTGGAGAGTTGGCCATATAGGCGGAGCTCCTCGTCACTGACGTCACACTATTTTCAAATCTGGATCAGTCTGTATCAGATCCGTTGCAGCCCCGTTTTTAGAGATTTGGGTATGGAGGAAAAGAGAGACGGTTGTGTTTTCTGACACTTGGTGAGTTCCCTGACACACCAGGGACACATGTATAAAAGACGTACAAAAGTGCATTTTGCATGATAGGTCCCCTTTAATATATTGGCACCAAATGTAGTACAAATATTCCTGGTTCCCAGAGGATACATCTTACTGAATGGTGATCCTGTGACTTTTCCTCTTGCGCTATCAAGCGGTTGACATTTTAGTGAAAGTTCTCATCATGTACTGTTTGCATTTACATTACATTGCTACAGAGATGTATGGTCCCCACATAATTAGTTGTAAGAACTTTGGTGGTCCCGTGACTTTGTATCTAGTGTCCATATTAATACAAAATCTCACTTTGTGAAATATTTCGGATTATGTTTAAATTACCCCACAAGTTATATGCGTTCTAATGTTACTTAATGCTGCTCTTTAAAAATCCGTATAGGGAAAAGCATTTGCTTAAAAAATAATGACAAATATGCAAGCATGTATAAACCCTTGAATGACTGAATACAGTTTTGCCTGACATTTATGTTTGCTATAACTTTAAGATGGTTAACTCAAGGATACATTTGTCATTTTACTGAAGAGCCTATTATGGGAAGCAGAATAAAATAAGAAAAAAGTCAAGGTGAACATGCAGATGTGTCCTCTAGTTAAGTGGAGAGCTTCTGTAGGTAAATGAGAGCTAGTGTGAAACGCAATCCTTTTATCTTCCCCTCCTCTTAATCTACCATCTGTCCCTGAAGACATTTAAACAATGGACTCCGTAATTGAGGAACTAAACTTAAATGAGGGCAAAAGTTTGCTCAGTGGGGTATAATGATTGTACTTATTCTAGTTATGCAATGTCATGGAGCAAAATAAAAAGTGTACGTTTAGCCTTATGATGGCAACGTTACAAAGCAGCAGTTGCTGTTCATGTACAGGCTTAGTGTGCACTACAGAGGAAAACTCAGAAAAAGCAGCAATAATCTTGTCATTGACTTGTTTAGTCTTTTATATTTTCAACAAGGCATCAACAAACTTAGCCTTATTTGGCTTCCAAAACATTGTTTATGCGGGGTATCATAGAGAAATATGGATCCAGGCAGTTTGTGCATTGTGTTCTCATCCCACTTTCTCTCACTCTGTCGCACACACACCAAATGCATCGATATCCAACTTGGCTTTTAAGTCTCATGGCTTGACACACAAAGGGGATCCTTCCTTCCCCACACATCATCTGAAAAGAGAGGAAATCTAAACGACACAAAGAGCCGTCTCGCTATTCAATGGGGGGAAAACCCATTCTGTCACTGCTGCCATTCTGTGTGCGATTACAGTGGGGACCCGCGGCCCGTGTTGCTTTTGCATCCTGTCATTAAAGGTTTTTGTGTCTGTGTAATGAATGCTTTTCTGTGGGAAGTGTCACCGCGTCCTCTGTATACATGTAACTATTAACGTATTGTGTTGAAAGGTAATACTAACATATACTGTCCGTGATGCACAGATGTGTTCGATGTGAGGGGGTAGACATATCCACAGCTGACCTCTCTTTGTTAGCATCTGGAAACCAAGGCATTGTTAGCAGCTGCTGTCTCCACATTTGCATGCACCCTAATGATGTTCCCTCTATTTGTGTATGGAATCTGTAATGAAGCAAAGAAAAGCTACTGTGTGAAGTATGCCACACATTAATAAGTAAACAAACAATAATAAATAATACAGAATTAAATCCAGGGTAATTGTGTTTTCCTGTAATTTGTTATCGTCTTGCTAGCTTGTTCTGCAATAATTCCTTTCTAAGAACAAAACAAATAACTGGTGTTACTGTTTGTGATGAAGCTGGATTCGCCTAATTCCATTCAAAACAGAAAGTACAATTGTGAACACACATTTATATTCAAGAACTGCTAAAGGAAAGTTCCCCTTGTATGGTATGTCACCTCAGTCCCATGACATCCTTTATAAATAAATACAAAATAAAAATGCTCCTCGTCATAAAAGGAGCAGAATATTTATAATGCTTTGACATTTCTGGTTTTATGCATTTAATACATTTTCAAACTGCATATTGGTTTAACACTGTCTCCTGGGAATTGTTTTCATGGGCAATGAACATTCAAGAATCTGCGGCTTTAAAAGGAGCAATGTCTCACAGAATAGCAAAGGAAGAGGTCGATGTCAGGGTCACGGATTCCTCCAATCTAGAGAACAATAAGAGGTTGTATGTCATTTCTCCCACACAAGGGCTTCCTGATTGTTGATAGGGTTTGGTTGAGTTGAAGAAAGTGAAACAACTTGGCAAACGGCTGCATTTTTATAGCAATTGCATCCAAAATGTTACATAAAACTCCTTGAAAGCATATTTTAGTCAATGACTGAGTTTGATAAGACTACCAATTGAATTTGAATGTAAGTGTTGCATGACATACCGTTGATTAACAATAATCCAAATCCTAAAGTACAATCTTACAACGTTAACTGGCACATTAATGTGTATCCGCTTTCCGTCATATACAGTATGATCATTATATTAAAGGAGGGGTAGGTAAGTTTGAGAAACCGGCTTGAGATACAGTTTTTGTTATATTCCATGGAATGCTCTTAATATCCTGATAGCAATGCATATTCGAAGTGCTTTGAAAAAAAATCCATAAAATGAATCTGTGGAAGCCATAATACTGTAAAAACTACGACCAATTATTTTAGCCGGGCCGGCTAAAATAACTGGTTGGCCGACCTGTCTGTCAGCCTTCAATCTCG
>CALSBZ010004116.1:897786-919883 GCA_943591055.1 Gobionotothen gibberifrons
TGCCTTGCCTTGCCTTGCCTTGCCTTGCCTTGCCTTGCCTTGCCTTGGGGCATACATACAGATGTAGATATACATTGTGACATACATTATAAGCATATTGTGCATTAAGCTTCATCTAAATAAATCTGCATGTACATTGCACGGTTGAAAGAAAAACAGTATAACCCTCACCCTAACACCCAGAAATCCAATCCAATGTAGCCTGCCAAATGCTAGAGACACTAAACCGCTGCTCAGGTAGAATATTACGTTTAAATCAGTTTGTGACCCTTTGAAGAAGCAACATCATCCACATGCTTGTGCAGAAATTAAAGCATTGTGCTCACGGATCCCAATCTGAGTTTACTCTGCATGTGTACAGAAATGCCTCCAAACCACTGATTTGAAAGACATATTTGTGGGACTAATGGGGCCGCGGCCCAGCTGTGTCAAAACAGCCGCTAGAAAAGCTGCTCTTTGGTTGTTCATGATTACTGAACAGGTCATTTTATATATGCATATTCAGCAGCTTGTTTGATACCCCCTCTCGACTTCTCTGGCCGCTTGCTTTTAAAGCAGCCTTATACTGCTTGGTATGCAACCCACACAGGCTCTGCTTCAGGGCATCATCAGTGGAGGCTGAAGTGTGATGAGGAAAAAGAGAGACTGAAGAGAGAGAGAAAAATGAAAGAGAGAATTCTTTACACTGTGTACGAGAAAAAGGCACAGCATCTCCAAATGGCGTCCATGTTTTGACCACAGTGTTTTGAATCGATGTCTCAAAAGCTACAGCTTTCCTTCATACCCATCCTACCATTGATTGCAACGTAACTTCTGTAACCAAACTTTCTGACAACTCTTTGACTGTCACACAGCACGTTTCTATGTCTTATGAAACCTCATGACAGTGAACTTGCAGACAGCGCCTGAAAATGAGTACCTTGGTTGCCTTTATCCTTCCTAACTTCTCATAACTCCTTTGGGAAATGAAGCAAGTTGATTTGCCATTCCTGAGCCAGGGCCTTAATTACGTACTAAGTCATGCCTGGCACAGAATTCTCATCTCCTTCTGCTGTATTTGGCCGACACTGTGTGCTTTGCGTGCAGATTGAGGATTGGATGCAGTGTGGGTGCAGTTTGGAACTGGCCCTTGATGGTTCGTCTCTCCTCAGCACTGATGACAGAGCTCTGAGGTCATTGTAATGCCCGTTTGAAGTCCCCGTGCAGCGCATATATTCATATACAGTAAAGAAAACTCAGCACAGCTTCAAAGCCTGCATGTATAATGACATACTGAACTAATAAAGGGAGTCAATCTGTTTTGTAAATCCCACTTGTGCAATTCCAGAATTAAAGGAGAATTAGAGTGGAGGAATGAAGGAAGGAAAAACAAAAAGGGCAAGAAAGAAATGAGATTGCCTCCCGTTGCCGGAAGCTTTTCAAAAAACCCTTTCATACCCTTTTTCTCTCCCTCTCTGAGCTTATTGGTATCTTATTAGATATGTCTCTTCCATACAAAGTTATTGTGCTGGGATTCTTTTCAAGACCCAAATCCCAGAAAAGCCAGAATAATCGGTCAGCTGAGGGAGATGCCCCCACAGACAAGGTCCTCCTAATCCACACAGATCGATAGCAGACTGGCTGGTCCCCCTGTCCCCCTGTCCCACTGTCCGCCCAGCGACAGCAGCCTCCTTTGTGGCTAGTGTCTCCCCCTCTGCCACCAGTCACATTCTCCAAGTCTCTGCGGGCCATCATGAGGTTAATGAGTGGGATAATGGAGGCATATTACAGTCAATACCTGACCTTTGGATTTGGGTCAGCGAGAGCGGCGGGGGAGGCACTGGGTACCACAGCCAATCAGCATCACTAGAACTAATAGGCCCTTTGTGGAATACACTCTCATATTACCCTGCATGCATCAACACACATCTGCTTACAGCTGGCTCCACTAGTCAAAACGCAGACTGTTTTTTACGGGATCCAGCAGTTCAAGTTGAACTTTTCATATATGGAGAGGTCAGTCATTTTTAGTATGGGTGCAGAGACCAGTGAGACCAGTGTTGTACATTTACTCAAGTATCATACTTAAGTATTACTTTCACATACTTTACTTGAGTGAATGTTATGCTGATGTGTACTTCTGAGCCACTACATTTCACATACCTATGTATATATCATATTTTGCTTTATATCTTGCTATTGTTAATTTGTAAATTCAACATGATATTTTCTACTTTCTTGTTTATTTCTTGTCTTTTAATTTGTATTGTACAATGCTGCTGCAACACAAACATTTCCCAAATTGGGATCAATAAAGGTCTTATCTTATCTTATCTTATTTCGAAGTAAACAACGTCACTCTTTACTCTCTATACTTCTTCTATCATGATACATTACTTTCCTAGGAATCAACCAAGTATTTTCTGAACTATCTAAAGATGGCTCTTAAGTGACAAACTGCAACATTAAAATGCTGTTAGATGTAACTTAGTGGTGAAAACAAGATTATATAATAACCACAATAATATAACACTGTGCCAAGAGCTATTCTGCATAACAAGAACTTGTACTTGTGCTACTTCAAATACATTGAGCTAATAACACATATGTTCCCTATATTATTCCTTTTTACTTGTAATGCAGAATTGTAGGAATTATGTAATGCTTCGTTTACTTAAAGGTAACCCCCCCCCCCACCTTATCACCTGCATCTCCTCCTAGAGCACCATTGCGTTCTTTGTAACCAAATCTCTCTCAGAGGGGCATGGGGAGGGGCTCCTTATTTTCATCTAAAGTAACAGACAGAGAATCAGCACTTTGGAAACAGGGCTGAAACAGAGGGGATTATGGGTAATGCTGCAATGATCTGTTTGGTGTTTGGAGCCAAACACTTCAGAGACATGTTTTGTATATATTTAAGACCTATATATATTGATGAAAAACAGTATAACAGGGGACCTTGAAGTAAAAGTCTGAGTACCACTGGAAGAGACTGACAGATATGCATCAAAGTGAGTTAAAAAGAAAGCAGGAGGGAGATTGTCTCTTTCTCTCACCGTTCATTTAGTCTCTTCCTTTCACTGTATTACCTTCATCCAAAAAAACTGCCATCCCTTCTCCCTTCATTTCCGTGAGTTCGAGTACAGAGCACAGAGCAGACAGAGCATGCCAGAGGGACGAACTCGGAGAACGGTGAATGGCGGTGATTTGATTCATTAGATCACTGCTAGATTATAAACTCTGACAACTGGCTGTCATCTCAGAGATAGGGGCCCATTGGTATTTTGGTCCCTAATATGGCTATCCCCAGGGATGTCCGAGCCAATCATGGCTCTAATGAGGGATGCAGGACTGAGGGGCAGTACAGGATATTGTTCCTTCAGGCTGGTTAGGCTGCTTTATAAATCAATTGCTTGGTGAGTGAAGACACATGTCAAGTGCTCACAGTGCTGTGGGTTAAAAAAGTGCTTTGTGGCACATCACATATTTCACTCTGTGGAGAGTGATGGCAAAACACATATGAGTGTGTTTTGCAGGGTGTAGCACCCTTTTGTTTGCATACTTTCATCGTTTACATTTACAGATGAAGCACTTAATTTCGGACAGTTTGAAAAGCAAGGGCAGTGAAGTGGTCTGCCCTCGCTCAAGGGAAAGCCTCCAGCTTGACTTGAGACCGCCCCCGTTATAAATATATGTAATTATAATGAAGCCAGCTGCAATGGATCATTGAAAACCTGAAATTGAAAATCTGGCAACGCCCTCTTGGAAAATAGTGGGAGGGCTTGACCTTCCTCGAAACTGGTCGTAGGCAGGAACAGGTAAGCTGGAGTCCGAAATGAAGTGCTTCATATGTAAATGTGTCACTAATTGTTTATTGATTGATTCATATTATGTATCCTTATACCTTCTTCACCACCCCGTAGATATTTTCCCAAGATTACACCATTCTAGATGAGGAGGATGCATTTGAACATTGTTTCATTACAAAGCATGAAACTGATGTGCTGCATAACAAGACAGACTAGTGTAAAGATTGGATGTAAACAGCCGAGTGTTTACTGATGTTAAAGATGAATACAGTGGAAACGTAACAAGAGTGCTCAATATCCCCCTGCCCTCGAGTACTAACCATTAAACATTTATGGCCAACTGCATTTGGAAGACAAAGAAGTAAATATTTTCTTCTTCATATGTGCATCTCTTGTACAAGAAGGCCCTTAGCATTCCAATACAAGAGAAGGTTATAGCTTCTCAAGGGTGTTCATTGCTGTGGTTATCATTACTGTAAAGTGTGTATACCTTTAAGAGTTGTGTAGCCTTTAACAGCAGCCCTTGGTTTTAGAATTTCCCCTCAGCAGCCGTTCACATGCACCTTTAAAGAGCAATAATACTAGCACAATAAAAGTATTTGCTAGATACCCATTTTTATTATCTTCAAAACTGCAAAGTAAGACAAACAATAAAGTTCAAGCATTTCAAACTTTTCTGAAATCACTTCTACAGTGTTTGTTTTATCCTGTATATATTACATTGTTTACCTTGCCTCTGTCTTGTGTTTGAGGTATAGACAGGATATGAGTTTTTTTACTGATAAGGATCACAGCCACAGAGCACTTTGTGTTAACAATGCAAATGGGACTGAAAGTGGAGCTGCATCGTGCCCTAAGTGCATCTACACTGAATCGTCCTGCCCTAGGGACACATGCTGTCCTCCCTGCCTGCTTAGGGACATAACGTCTCTGTCTCTGTGTGTGCTTGTGAAACTCCAAGGAGAATAGCACCAGTCAAATGTGTGAATATGTCTGTGTATAGGTTTCTTATGAAGCAATATCATTTGTAACACATGGGGACAAATCGCGAGATGATTGTATTGCAAAACCCATTATTCACTTTCTCCTTTTGGCAAGCCCGTGATACATTCCTGACTTGTGGATGTACATTTGTAAAAAAAATGTTGAGATGTACATTTTTCATTGATGGCTCGAGGCGATGGATTTCATATGCAAGCCTCTCTGCTGATTACTTTGGAATAATCACTCCATTACATGAACATGTCTCCGAGGCATAGTGTGCGTTTCCTCAAAATAAATGTATTGCTCTCAAAGCAATAGTTGTTTCATCCGGGGGAAAATATGAATTTCCTTTGCAACACTGAAAAGTTATCTAAATGATAGTGATCAGAGAGGCAATGCCCACAACAATTTAAAATCCACATTGTTCTTGGGTATTTGTTCTATCATAACAAGAAGAGATTTTTTTCAAACTCTGTGAATAACTGATTAATGACAATAAATAACAAAGAAAATGCTTCTACAAGGATTTAACTAATTGTACAATACCAATAACACTCTCGTTATAATAATGTTTCTGATACTTCAACCTAAATTACATCTAATCACTTTATATTTTAGCTTTGTCATGAGCATTGTCTCTTTATATATTTTGTAATTCCTAAGGGAGATTTTCGAAAGCAATCCGATTCAATAATATATGTATTTTGCAAGTGCAAAGGGACATTCGTTGTGTACCCCCTGGGAGAAACAACAAATGTATGTAGAAGAAAACAATTCAAACAAAACATCGGCAAGCATTTGTCCTCAAGGAATAGCACAGCGCATAAAATATTTTACTAACCTATTCTGCTGTAAAGAGACTCATTGCATTTGCTCGGATTGGCCATGAATCTTGTATATTTCATTGCTGTCCCAAAACTCTTGATCTATTAGAGGCATAATTTAATGTGCTCCACAGTTCCAATCTCATGTTTGGCTCTTTCTATTCATAAGTGGCTTGTTTTGCAGTAAGATATGAATGTTTGTTTTGGCATTGAAGCAAAACTGTGTAAGGTAAATTATTACGTTTTGTTTATTGTTTGAGGAGGTTCAAATGTATGTTATGCAAATGTATATTTCTTTAGAAGAGACTCAGTGGAGATGCATAAGAAACAAAACTAAACCTTATTGGATGTGTTACAGCGTCATTGAAATGTGCTGTGGATGACATTAAGGGTCAACACTGGCTTTTATGCTCCAGCCCCAAATATGAAGGAACACAAAGACTGTTTGAATCACTAAATCTCGTCAACGCAATAGGTGAGGAATAAGATAACCCAGAAACTGGCATAATATTTATCTCAAATGCCACAGGTGCGCATCAAAAATGCCAAAGCCCCACTGAGGCCACATGAAGCAGTGCTGATACTTTAGTTTCTATGTAAAACAGGGACTGTGCTGAATAAATGGAAGTATGATAACCCCTCCCCTGTGTAAACAAAACGAAATGTCTGAGGTATACTGTAGGCTGAAAGGTCATGCAGCGTAGTTGCAGAATATCTATTGTCTACTCTTTTAACATATTTAACTTTCGATAAATGTAATTTTGTCATGTTATTTAATTGTTTTTTATCATATGTTTTTCTAATACCTTGCCAACACTATTGAATTCATATTATACATCGTATATGCGTTGTGTGTTTCTATAAAACATTGTTTCAAATAAGCCAGTGGGTAGTAGGGAATTTGGGAATTGTAACCTTTGCAGACCATATACATCAAATCAAATCAAATCAAATCAAGTTTTATTTATACTGTATAGCACATTTATAAACGATTTTGGGTCGAGCCAAAGTGCTGTACATATAATAAAAATAGCCTACAGTAGAGACACTTTACAGCAAATACAACAGCACAGATTGTTCAGAATATCAGTATGAGAAAAACGACACCCTCTGTCCTTAGACCCTCACATCGTACAAGGAAAGACTCCCGGAGAGAACCCACAGTTTAAAGGGGAACATGGGAGAAACCTCAGGGAGAGCAACAGAGGAGGGATCATGTACAATACATGTATATGTATTGTACATTATACATGTACAATAACCCAATTAAAACAGTAAAGGAAAGGTACAAACCCTAAACAGCATTATAGGGCACGTTTAATAGTGTGCGAAACAAAAAATAAACTAAAGGATAGAAATCACTGGTGTCAATCCCTGTGGGAGTAAACACATTCCTCCATTCATGAATTAAACGTACTTTTCCCTGTTTCTGTCCAACAAAAGTCGTGGGTTGATGACGAATTGGCCAAGTGTGAGCTTGCGATGGGAACTACATTGTTCATGGACGATCAACCCTCGCAGAAAAGTCTGGGGCAATGATGTGTTAGCACATCCTCCTGAGATGAGTCACCCTGATGCCTTCTGACAGGCCTCATTCCACGAGTGAGAGAGGCTAACCAGGAGAGCAGCCTCGCCCCAAACACATGCTCCGGGGCAGACTCCATCTGGCCCAGATGAGACCAAGGGAAGGGAGATTAAAAATAACCAACAGGGAAGGTATGGCAAAAAGACAAGGCAGGGATGAGATGAAAGCCTGCACGCACAGTGGTAGGCCGCCATCCAGGCAGAACTGTACCACAGCCTCGGAAGGGAAAACAAGCTTTATTGATTTGTTTTGTTTTTCTGACAGAATAAGGTTCAAATGAAAACATAATCCTGACTGTTAAGCCTTTTTGAAAAATACACAAGAAATGTGCAGCAAATGCTAATCCACTTGTTAATCCATTGAACTAATAGTGCTATACATTTGACTTTTCACAGCTCATTTTCCTTATTTTCAGTCAGCTCAGACAATATCCTCATGTTGGATGGACATATGAATGGCATATTCATAAAGCAACCCGGATTAATATCTAATCTGTCATTTTGAGAGGGATAAAAGACAGTCTCGTCATTATGGCTGTCTTTGTTGGTGGTTAAATGATTGCCTTTCAAAGCGTATTTTTCCTCAGCTGAATTGTTGCAAAAATGAATACTGAATTCTAATTTGGTGATATTAAAAAGAAAGTATAGTAAATCCCTGGAATCAGACTGAAACCCCCCACATATGCTGTGGGTTTGTTATTCAAAAGAGGAAAGCAATTTGTTGCTGAGATCAGTCAAGACATCGGTTGAATCTAACAACGTAGAAAAGTCTCTAAATTGTAGAAAGGATTGTGTTTTGAAAGCACTTTTTTTCTCCTTCTGGTTACACCTATCTTTTAGACATCAATCAATTATGATAGCATGTGTGGTCCTGTGTTAAATTATCCCTTTTATGGCCTTTTTTCTCACTCCCATGAGTTCGTATCATCTCACCAGACTGTAGGCAGAAAACATCAGACAGAGTCCTCGTTTGAAGACCTGCTCTCTGCCGTCACAGTTCATTGTGGAAAGATATCTGTCCGTTTCCTGTGAAAAAAAAAAAAGAGTAAAAGCTTCACGGTTCAGTTAGGATGCGTGGCCCTGTGCCTGAAGCCTGGCATTACCAGCACACGGCCCTCTCTGCTGGCCCCCTGCCTTTCGCCCGCATTCTGGTATCTTTGTGGATGGTTAGCGGTACTTGGATGGGGGGTAGGAGGGGAGGGGGTAAGAGGGTTGGCTGGGGATGAACTGACAGGTTATTACTGGCTTTGTGGGGGATTAGTCCATAAAAGCCTCCTGAGCCCCATGGCCAGAACGGCCAGAACCCCAGCAAATAAGATAAAATAATCTCTGTAAAAATGACAGACAGCGAGGGTGAGAGAGATATCCTACTGCTCTTCAACGGGAAAAAAAATCTTCAATCTGTCCTAATTTTTTTGTTTCCGTTTTTATTTTTTTTTATTTTGGGGAAAAATGTGCCTGGGGATATGTCAGTTGGAATGAGATTAAACTCCCACAGTATAAAGATGGGAAACAGGAGTGGAACACATCTAAAATGCTTAGAGCTTCTGTTTAGAAAAGCTGTGTTCTCTCCTCTGGTTCAATAGATGAGGATCTGACTCATGTGGGCTGTTGCATAAGCAGGTGCAATCATTACCGGGGACCTAGTTCGGTGGGAGATTTCTGCTTTCCCAACCTTGAATATAAAATCAGCTTCTCGAAGAGTTAATCATATTCTCTCTTTACCTGAAATAAGCCCAAAAAAAGGTTGGCACTGGTCTTGCAGGTCCTTGGAGTGCTGGATGTGTTCCTCAGATTATCAAATATGAAGTAGAAAATGAGAGTATTAAATCCAGTATAGCCCTGTCTAAAATAAAACTGCCAGAGGCTATTGCCCTCTTGTTGACTGACAGAAAATGTTACCTCCCACTGAGGAGAAACTCTGAGTCAGGTTTGATACCTCTCCAGAGGAAGAGACACATATAAAGACAGGTGGCAAAAATACAGAAACATCTTTAAATGTAACACAGTTCAACAACACTTCATAACAATGATCTAAAAAATGACCTGTGAAATTATATGTATACAACACACAAAAGAATAATGGTTAACAACAAGTATTTTTGTAGTTACATGTTGATGGAGTGCATACTGATGTGAGGTGTAATGAATGTTGTATGTTTTATATTTCTTAATACTTATCTAAAAAAAAAAACGGACAATTGTGCATAATTCTGTTCATGCTGTTCCCCTTAAACATGCTTAAACAAGTCTGACCATTTGTAAAGCCTTGTGTGGCCATTTAAAAAAAAAAATGGTCCTATTTCTTTAGCACATATGGTCAGCTGACACGGAATGAGGTGGAACATGGAACTGGGATTTTCTTTTTTTATATTTGCTCTTATGTTTCTCTCTTACCGTGGTATATACACTAAAACAGTCCTTGTACTGTATTTAATAACTCACTTGGAATTTCCAATTATGAATTTTACTAACATTTTACTAAAAGTAGAAGCCTGTATCCTTCATAAGACATCTGAATAAAAATGCCAATAAAGATATTTATTGTAATGCAGGCGTTCTCCTTGAAGTGCATGTAGTATTCATAAAACAGTTTTGAAGATAGGTCTGCTGTAAAGCAAGACAGATTTCCAGGGGCAATCCCAAAGAAACCCCTCCTAAGTCATTCAAATAAACAAATTACTTTGGAATGGATCCAAATGAATTTCCAGACAATACAAAACAGTCAGTGCTGAACAAATTGGTCATTTGAAGAAGTTAATTTGGGTACATTTGTTTTGTAAAATGTCTGGCTCTCTTTGAAAACAGATGTTTTCATCAATACTGAGATGCTCCAATCCTTCATACGTCTGCGGAATAGTCAAGCTGCTGGAAAGGATGCTTTACCTCACATGTACAACTTGTATTGATTTCTATAAACTAATGAGTGTTTCAGGGTCAGGGTTCATTTTCACTCTTTAACGTGTCATTGGCTGTTATTCTTTTTTAACAGGCAAAAGCTTTTTTCCCGGAGGCAATAAAGTAATCTGCAAACTTCAGTGTGTGCTGATGGATACAAGTGATGGCTCGGCATTTTCCCATCACTACATCTTCTACAGGGACGTTATTTTCAGAGATAAAGCTTTTAAACAAATGTCATGATGCACTGTAAAAAGGTTACATGTAACAATTGAACAGCGATTACATTTATAGAGCATACTGAGAACAAAAAAGGTAATCTAGGGTGTAAACTGTGCTTTTTGAATTAAGTATATATGGACTGAAAATGAAGGGTAAGAATAATAGCTACCAGGGCTTTTATACTTTCTGAATCCTATCCTATGTACTAATATGCCAACTTTTTAAAAATAATGTCGAAACAACACAAGTTTCTATCCGAAAATGTTGAAATATGAACATCCAAAACCTAATCTTCATTGTGTTGACATTTGCAATACACACACAGAATTCTAAGCAAAATATTATAAAATATGAAAGTCAAACTTGTCATATAATATCTTCTTTTACCGTAGATGTTGGCGATGAAATAATAATGCTTGTAAATGCCTCCTTAAACTCAAAATGGGGCTTAGAAATATAGATGTAGGTGTTTATCTTACTAAGAGTCCCTTGTGTTCCAAATGAAGACCAAATTGATGAATAAACTCATTGTATGTTTCACTCAAGCTCAGCTATTGTGTTCACCAATTCTAAAAGATCTCAGATCCATTGCATTTGTGTAAAACATGTAGGTGGGTTCTGCCCGTTATCTCTGAATGGACCTTCCCACATCTATTATTCATGGAGCAATTAGCACCCTCATCATCGGTTAATTCCTCCTAACCTACGGTAAACAAAAGACAATGAAGATGAATATTATTTTAAATGGAAAATGTGGCACCTTTTATGTGGATTTGTCCAATCAGTGCTGACGGTAACCACTGCAGGAAAAAAAAATCCCCGGGTTTGTTATATTGACAGACAGGGCTGATTGTTCCGGGATAAATGCATAGCACATGAGCGGCGAGTTAGCCGAAGAGATTTTTTAAGACTGACCAAAGAAAAACAAACTTTATTACAAAAATATACAGAATAATGGAAGTTGGTGACAGCATCCAAGTAAAGCTGCCCACGCTGACATTCACCATAGCAGATAAACAAGTCATCTAAACAGGAACATTTACACTTTGAAATCCCTTTTTCACTCATATTTCCATTTTCCCTGATGGAAGCGTAGGTGGATTGTAATAAAAGCAAAAAGAGCAAGGACATTTGTATTGAAAGCAAACATAGCTGGAGGAAGAGTCCATTGTACTTTCTTGCCTACATCTATGTCATTGCATTGCACGATATATGTTGTAGATGCACCCTACTGACGCAGAGAACATTGAGCCAAACTCAGATGGATTAAAATAAGGTGAAATAATTGGCAAATGTTCCCTTTTAAAAAGCATAGCATTTTTTTATTTTCAAATTGCTACTAGTTGCATTCAATCGACGGTGTTTTCCAACCTTGCTGTGGAGAGCCTAGGATTTAGTGTCTGGCACCAGAAATGACTAGAATCATAGATATGTTCCACATTAAATACATGAAAAACAACACAATCAATATACACACAAGAAAGCACATTTACTTAAATAAAATGAAAGCAATAATGTCCCTGATCTCATGAGCTATGCCTTTCTCCTTTAGTATATCTATAAATATTGTGCAAACATTTACCTTTGACTTCTGCTAATAATCTATTATTGAAACTTCTCAGACAGCCTTTGTGACAAGCTGTAGCCCACATCTCACTTTCACTTTAATTAGATTGACAGGTAATCTGCATATAGCTGCATATATTGATACAGTATTTACACTGTATATATAGCTTCAGTAGCAATCATAGTGCTCCCTGTTAATTGCCTTTCAGTTGTGCTTTATCATTTTCAAGAGCTGTTATAGTGTACCTTTTCATTTAAAACGTTACTTTATAACTCATATATGTATTTATGATGTATAAACTAGGGAGGTTATTCATTATAAGAGCAACAGTATTTCAGTCCAATATCACATTAACTGAATACAACCCCCCCCCCCTTATCATTTATCCAGTCATTGAATGGAGATTAATGCAAATCACATGAATATTTACTGCTGGCATACTGTTATTAAGCTTGTAAGATTCTTTCCATAAGACACATGACGTATTTTATGAGGAACAATTTCTGAGACTCAATTATGAATCTTGCCCGGAACAAAGGAGGATGAAGCTTGATTAAATATCCTTGAAGTGAATGTCACGTTACAGGTATGCATCATTATTACAACTCATTAATCTTGATCTGCCAGCTCCCGATAAGACTGTTCATTAAGAAGTGCAAGATTTATTCTACCGGCTAATTTCAGACAGAGTGACCATCGAGGTCCTTGGATCACCAGCAATAAGGATTACATCCTAACGCATGCTTTCACAATGTCTCCATCCTCTATAAATATGTGAGGACTGTTAAATCTCACAACTATCATATTACTTTCTTATATCATAGTTTAATTTTCCCTTTAAAAAACAAGATATGCTGTTAAACAAAGTAGAGATTAAAATAAACTCCCAACTCATAAAGTTTTACAATATAGCGACACAGAAGACTCAACAGGGAATCTTGTAAACTTAAAATAAAGATTAAGAGCTTCGGTAAATCCTAATCAAAGGTTACAATCGTCTCTATTTTGCTGCAGGAGAGATTTTCTCAAATGTAATATGAATCACAGGTAGGATGGATGTTAGTTAATTAAGCAAGCTTCAGTTTTCAGAGTATTAAAAAGACTTGAATAAACAAGAAGCAGATATTTGTTATTGAATTACATAGAGTGGATGAATACAATTCAACCCGGGTAATGGCTCTAAGTGTAAGGGTGCATGTGCTGAATGAAATAATAGAATAAAGACAGATAATGTGCTTAATGTTATTCTGCTGAAATACTGTGTGAAATGTAGTCTTTTTTTGAAATGTTAAAACAAAACCCCTCACAATGTCTGCAACTCCAGTTCAGTCAGACAACTCACGAGTTTCTTTAACATGTTTATTAGAAGCAGCATATAGTTGAATTTGGCGATTAGGCTCGGGCATCATCACTCCATAGATATACATGCACGATGAGTGATGATTAAATAACTAACCCCCGAGCCTACAGGTGGAAGCTGGGGTGGAAGCTGGGGTGGTGGTGGGGCAGGCAAGCAGCAGCGACGTAGGTAGCTGCAGCAATCGCAGCAGCAAGCAATGCATGGAGAGAGATCTGGCAGGTTAAATAGAGCGGCATATTAAGGAGACTCTGTTTGGTTGGTTGTAGAGTGGCAAGGGGCGTTATGTATGAATGCAGCATAGTCCTCGAGTTGACTGCCTGAACTAGCTCGCAGGCTTCGCCCCATTTTTGAATTTGATGATCCCAATGGTTTTGCTATTTTGGCAGATGTTACTGAAAGACCTATTTAGACAAATAAGAATGTATCAAAATAACATCTACTAATGCTGCTTACAGAAATATGAGTTAAGAGGTGTCTAGTCCTGACATTGTAATGTTTATAGTATGCTGGATTTCCTTTCCTCAAACCAATATTTTATATTACTGTTGACTTGCCTTTCAATTTGACCCGAAGGGAAGAAGCATGTAGAAATTCTTACCTTGTGCTGGCTGAATGACTGACAGAGTTATCAAAGAAACAAACAAAAAAAAAGCACCTGCCTGGAGAAACAGCAGGATCTCTTATTAAAAGGCTGCTGGAGGGGAGGCCTGATGTCCGTGACATGCCTGAAATGGCATTCAGCCTTTGTCAAACTTTTCAGTCTGAGACACAGTGTCACAACATAGGTGACATTTCCAAGCAATATCCTGTTGTTGGGCAAACCTGCAACACAATACAAAATCCGAGAGGCAGCCTTAGGCTAATGGTCACCACCCTTGGTCAAAGTGTTGGAAGTAGAAAGTAGATGAAGTTTGTGGCATAAACGTACATCACTTCTCTTACAAGCGGGCTGTTAATTCCAGCTGCATATATCTCGGGGAAGTTTTTTTGCAATGAACAGGTTGGTATTTACTCTCCCTGAAATTGATTGAAGAATACATTATTTTCTGCTTGGTTTTTTTAAGTAAGTCGGTCATAATGATTGGCAGCTTAGTCAAGCAGGGCAAATATGTGGGAGGCAGGCAGCTGCATAAGTTAATTCCCTATTTAGAGAACAAAGTCCAACTTCTCTATATCAGACAGTGAAGACTCATAGTTTCCATGGTAAAGGGGTTGTTGTTTGACCTTTGGTACACTGAGAAGGTTGATGGTGTTTACCGCTCTGTTGTGTATTTCTACCAGCACTGTTCTGTCCTTTTTGCCTTTATTTAGCTCTGTTTTCAATGTACTGTGACGCCAACAAACCAAGGGACTGGAGTCAATGTTTTTGTCCTTGACATGGAGCCCCACTGTACATCAGAGCAGAGTCATTTTTAGCTCCTTGATGGGCGCCAAGCAGAGACTGAACAAGAAGCTCTGTCAATGTCTCCCACTGCATCAAAGTAGTCATCTTGTAATGAAGGTGTGCACATGAACTCCATTGACATCTGTGAATGCTGACATGCATTATCTTTTAATTAGACCGGCGAATTAGAACTGTCCCTCGATGGTTACCTAGGATTGGGATGAGCTGGTGATGGATGTGAGAGAGAAACTGCCACACAAACTGCAGATGCCAAATTGACTTGACAATGAATAGGTGGAAATGTAATGGCTGCTTGAACACTGAATCATGTCTTATTAGCTTTCAATTTAATCGTGTTCAGCCCTGCCGCAATCGAGAGAAATATAAATGTCTGCCTGATTCATCAATTGAAATGCTCAGAAGTGTAAGGGCAAAGTTTGCTCGGGTACATTTACAAAAATAAGTCTCCCACTTTTCTTTTCTCAGATTGCAGGGCTCGACAGTAACGGTTGCCAGGTTGCCATTGGCAACCATTCAGAAAAAATGTCAACCACTTCTTGGACTTTGGTTGCCATCAGTGGCAACCAGTTTTTAACATAAAGAAATAAGGACAGCAAACAGCTAAATGTGCACCCCAAAATAGATAAATGTTAATTATTTGTTGTACTAAGAGTGATATTTAATTATTGTTGTGACCAGTCGGAACCTGATACTTAACTCCATTCACTTCCGGTAAAAGTTCCTTCAAAATAAGAGTCCCGATCTTATTACTACCAAAATAAAAGTGCAAAACGAAACTTTACCATAGGAAAATATGGTGGGGGTCAGCACAAAGGTCAAGGAAACCCACATTTGAAAGGGAGACAACGGATGACCAAGAAACTAGTGACTTGCTCAATTCATTTGTGAGGGATCTGTGAAGAACATAACAGCTACACACTACTGGTGTTTAGTATACCAGCAATTGAGGGTGGACAAGTTTACTCCCACTTAGGTTTCAAATAATTGTGTTAATTACTTATTGTAAAGCATTTGAACATTCTTTTGTGTCACATGTTCATTATTAAGTTGATGTATAACTGTATAGTATCTTAATTATTTAAAATATAAGGTGACTAAAAATGGCAACCGTATTTTCAGTTTTGGCAGCCTGGCAACCACTTTTAAAAGTTAGCGTTGAGCCCTGGATTGATTTTTTTGTATCAATGTTCTAAAAGTGCAGCAGTATCAAAGCTTCATGTCGGATGACACTTTTCTGAATGGTAGGCTTTTTTGAGTAATCGCTTTGATTTTCATTGTAGCATGCTCTATAAGAAATTAGCCCACTCAATGTACAATTACAATGAGGCTGGGTTGACAGTGCTTGGCAAGCAACAACCAGATCCATGGAGACACCGGGCACACATTGATCATTCACACCTTCAAACTCTAACAAAAGATTGAGTAAAAGGAAAGAAATAGCAAAACTAAATTGGGCTTGGGAAAAATACATTTGCAGCAACTAGTCATGGTCATTTATGTTCCGTTCTGGCAACAGCAAGCAATTATGACTGTCAAAAAGCACCAGACTACTTCTGTTGTTATTCATGTGATTTAACATCAGTGAGCAGCAAGATGAAAAGCACATCTTACACTATATTTTATTTCGCTTTTTGAGGCAAATATCACCTGTGCTGATAGTTGCCAATGAAAAAGACAGTTTTGCCAAGGTATGATGTAGGTACAACTGCAAAAAGTGAGCATTGCACAGTTTGTTCACTTTGTACAATGGACGTGCAAGGCATGTGAGGCGTGATGGCCGCTTGTGTTGTGCGGTTGCTGGACTTCTAGCAAGAAAGTTGAGTTAGTGAGAATAATTCTAAAGAAAAATTGTCGAATATCAACGCTGTTAGGAAAATAAATACCAAATAACTTCGGGTACAATCTTTGACTGAAAGTCCAGCAGCACTCAGGGTCTAAACATTATTCTATTTTCTGATAAAACTACTCAATTCTCCCGCTCTTCAAGTATGAGTCATCCTCAAAATGGAAAGCATTTGATTGCTTATCTGACTTTCCACACCTCACACATTTTTCTCTTCAAAAAAGTAAGGGACTATTCTCCATCATATTTACGGCATCCCTTTAATTCTTGAATAATCTGCCATTGAATGATAGCATTCACATTTTATCTCCAATTTAACGTAGAAACACACTGAACTGACAATTACATTTGGGAGTGACAACTTAGAAATACAGTGTTTTGGACTTTCAACTGGCCTGTTTATTTCAATGTTAAAACCGAATTGCATTCCAAGTCTTATTTTGCATAAAAACAGTGCATTATACAATCTCAGTTCATTGTCTCTCAATCTCACTATGGCAGTTGTCCTGTGTCTCGTGTGATTTGGGGTGACAGCTCGGGCTCTTTGTTGGATACAACAGTTGGCAGTTTGGGAGCCTTACTTGCTCTAAGCTCTTGGGGTACAAGCATGCTTTGTGAAGCGGATATGTACTGAGGGCAACATAAGAACAACCCATGGAGGCCAACCAAGATAGTTGTGACAAACAAATATATTATTTGAGTTAGTTGCTAATTGAATCCCCAAACCAGAAGCAGAAACTTTTGGCAAAGTGAAATGAATCATTAATATGTGGCACTCTTGAGTAAAGCACTTAACTCTCATCTGTTGCTGTGGGGTTGCTCAGCAGCCAACTCCAGAAGACTGTGGATGCACTGAGCAGTCTCAGGCTTTACAACAGTATCAAAGTGGAGCATGATATAACAGTAAGATACACATTCAGGAAACCTTCCTGCTTAAGCAGAGGTTACATTTCACAGCGCTATAAAGGCTTGACCACATGTCTTTACCAATCCACACACTGTACATGTTCTTGCTCTATTCAACAGAAGTGTCATATTTACTATAACAAATATAAATCATTTCTCAATTGGATTTCTGATTGAAATCAAAATGGAGAGGTGTCAAAGCAAAGGGGCTACCATTGTTCCGCACCCTGTAGCTTTGGGGTTTGGTGCCTTGGTATAAAACACCTTGGCAGTGGCTAAGAGGTGAAGTGGCGCCTTTTCAGCTACCAGTCCACCCTTTGTAATATTTTGGTCCGTATTGGGACTCAAATGAGGGTCCATCCGATTCCCAAGCCAAGTCCCTAAGACTGAGATACTGATAGTGAGGTTGTGATTACATCGCAACACATTGGTAGCTTTTTTTCAGATGATAAAAAGCCAACTCATCTATTTGGCCAAAGCTGATCCAAAGCTTTTCCAAGCATCTACTTGTTAAATCCCTGCACCTGGGGAAAGACTAGAGGGGGAAGGAATGGCAGTGTAAGAGAAAATGAATATACAGGCCCAACTTATTTATATCCTTCACCTCATAGAATTATATACGAAGGAATCAGTCAATTTATTTTATGCACAAGTTCTCATTCGAAACATATCCCTCTGAGCTTTCAAGAGATCTACTGTGAGACTCTGTAAATTACTTGTCATTAATTTCAGTCACCAGTCAGCAATTTGTCTGACCTTGAGCTGCAAACTTGCAAGTCTTGCTGGCTCAATTCATCTTATAGATTTTCTACGTATGCTATTTACACAAGTGGAAATGTACTTTAAGTCATCATTTAATCTAATCTTAAGGTTAGAAACTGGGGAAAGCCTGAAAACATGTGAATAGAAAATGAGCGCTTGGAATAGATTAAATATTTCCTGTGGACAAACCCTTGAAGAAAGATAAATCATTCATGAGTCAAAGAGTTAATTTTGACCGATCCATGAATTCTGACGTCAAGGATTAGATGCATGAAAAGCTAAAATGAAGAAAAAGGAAAGCCTGGCCAAGCATGCATGCATCATTCTCAATCCCTCATTCCTGCTTTAAGGGGTTATAATTAATTACAGGATATATGGCAGAAACTGAACAGTAATCTGCAAAGCTGTGCCTTTTAATGACAGCTTTGTGTTTTATGACCAGTGCCTAAACAGCTGGTAAGTCTGTCTTGTTTAGCACCTGTCCCTCTATCTCGTTTTCCAAAAATATCCACTCCCTTCTGCTAACACACATACACCCACAAACACACACATATGACAATTCCCTGTCTCACTTCACTTGCACGGTCAATCCAGTCTCCTTTGCTCAACATCGCTCTCACTTCTGCTTCATCTTAATAAGGTGTGATCTATTTTCGATTGATGATAGTTTAATGAGCATTTTTCTATTTCACAAGAGTCCTATCATGTGATTAGGAAAGAAAACCTTCCCAGATGAATAATAGATCTGACGGTGAGATATCCCTGAAAACATCTCATGCAACTCTGCCTGTGAGATGAAGGGGAAGAGACACGGTTGTTTTGTTTAATAGGACTCCATTTCCAACTAATTAGCAGTGCGTGGCTGATATTGAATCAAACTGAAGGACAGCTGACAGATATGAAGCAGAGACAGTGAAGCAAAACTGGCATCTGGACCACAACTGTCGTTTTTTTTTTCCGGCACTAAAGTAGCCCTCTTTTGAAGCCGTGTGATGTCACTTCACACCCCAGAAGGGCTTGTGGATAGGCTAAAGTGAGCCCAAGCCCCCCCATTGGCTCTGTGTAGCTCCCCAGGCAAGCACGCCCTGCCAGGTTTTTCCACTGTACACAACACTCTCAGCTCTGTCAGCTTAATTGGCTCGACTCCCATCAGCAAGATACCCCAACCCCATCGTAATTGGCTCCCTTTTAGCCACCCAGCCAATGCCATTGTTCAGGTACACAGTGTGTCGCTATGGATGCGCTGATCATTCACACATGAATTCTGGGACAAAAGGCCCATGGGCTTTCTCTCTACCAGTTTCCTGAACTGCAGCTATATTTCTGCCAACAACAACGACAATGCATCTTTAAAAAAAATTCTCTCCCTTTAAACCAATACCCTGATGCCTCCTTTGGTAAAAGGTAATTTTTTCAAACTCTGCAGTTCCTCCACATGATGTCGGACCCCATACCAGCAGCAGTGCCAACGCTGCTTGGTGTGTTTAAGTTCATCCTGTGTGATGTTAACATAGGAAGATCATGGAGCTTCACTGAATGTCAGTCGACCCACAGAGACAGGAGTGAGGGATAATGATTGAGAAATGAATGAGAGAGCAGCAGTGTGTGTGTGTTAGAGAGACAGATGACACTTCTCCCAGACAGCATGGAATAGAGCCAAGTCTGGTTCTGTCTGGGTGAAGCTAGTCAATGTTACCCTGATGAGTGCCACTTTGGCCCAGGCCGGGTCAGTTTCCTGCCAGCGTGTAATGAGACCGATGAGGGTGAACCCCCTGTTCCCCTATGCCCCGGCCTGTCTCCGCTAATGAGCTTCTGAATAAATCAGTGTTGGTGCCCCCTTCCATCCCTTGGTCCTTGCTCTATCCCTTTCCAGTTAACTTATCCCCAAATGTCTCCTTCCCCTGGTACCCGTCACCTAACCTTGTCACCCTCTACCACGTAATGAGCCCTCAATACCACCTTACATCCCCTTTCCAACCTTCTCTGTCTCCTAATTGTGAGCAGTTGTTTGTGGGACAGTCTGTCTTTCCCATGTTTGAAGACTGTGACATCCAAATATACTCATGTTTGATTGCTACTATTGCTGCTGCCTGGAGCTGAGATTGCGAATCCCTGTTTGAAAATCTGAGTGATGTTCTCGAACTCTTTGAAGGTTCTTTCTTTTTCATCATCGCTACTGGTTTTAGAGTGATAAATAAGGAAATGAAAGTACCTCTTGCTCCTGCATGTCCCATTACTCTGGTCCTAATTTGGTTCCTGTTAGTGCAAGGGGAAGTGAATGGCAGTATTTGACATCTGGTACACTGCTGCTTTATGAGAGGTGATGATGAATATCGCTAGGGATGGATTACTGGACCACAAACCAGCCCACTCTTTTCCATAAATAGTCTCAGTTGGACTCTGACCGTTCAGGTCTACGTGTGAGATAAATGGGATATTTCCCATGCAAAGCTGGATAACGTAGGCCACAGCTTCTGGTTTTGTTGATGAAGTCGTACGAGGCAGACTGACTAATAGAAACCATTGGGAATTCAATTTAGAATGTGAAAAAATAGCCAATGGATATAAAGGCATTTGTTCTGAGACATGCTGGTAATCCTAACCGAGGAATCTAAAACGTTCCTTGGTTGTGAAATCAACAAACAATACATTTTGAGTAAAAATACGGTATTGTGTCATGATGGTGATATTCCAAAAGAGGCATCACAACACAAGCAAACAAAAGAAAATCTGTCAGCGGTAACTTATTGGATATTGGGAAACCCAAAGAAAAAAAGCCCTGAGGTAAGAGCAGTTACTTTACAGTACAGTCAGCACTGTTGTTCCCAACAGATTGCCTTTCCAAGGTGACTGACCCCTGAGCAAATGTTACTAGTCAAAGTATTGGCCGCCATGCATCAGGCTCAAACATTGTTTTTCTTTAACCTCAACTGATTCGCTTCTTCACAGATTGCCTACCCCGGAAAACTTATCAGTTGGCTTGGGGGAATCAATCATGGGGTGACACTATTCCAGACCAGGGTGTTGTTTGCGAATCTGTTGTCTGTGATGCTTGCAAAACCACGACTGTGATTGCCAAGCCTTTCGATGTGTTGGTTTTGGAGTTATTTTTCATTGTAGTCTCCTTGGCTTTGATTCTCTCTCTATCCCTCTCCTTTTTTCTCTCTTTCTCTCTCTCCTCTCTCTTCTCAATGTTGCATGTATGCCTCTCAATACAAACCTTGGAGAGTATTGATGCAAGGGGTGCCAGAGCTTTTTTTGGAGATGCTAACAAATAAGCCTGCCCCACAAAGGTGTCAGCCAAGTGAGGATTAATGTAAAACAAAAAAATTAACGCTCAGAGCCAGATCTCGGTACAGAAACAGTGCAAATAGTCTTCTCCCCCCACTCGTGTGATTCATCGTCTCTTTCCCTTTCTATAAAGTCCCTTCTCTGCATTTGGCGGGATGATTCAGCCCATTCATGTCACATATGTACATACAGATCTGCACTTTACTGTGTCACTTGAGCACAAATAACTCAGAAATCAATGTAGGTCCAACAATGTTTGTTCTACAGTATCTAATGTTAGGAAGTTCAACATTACAACGACATCCATAGCACAACGAAAATATATATTAACAGAATAAACACCTGCCAAATTGTTTAATGCTGTGCTTTAGATACAGATGTATCCAATGAACGGGTGCTTTATCTATGTTGTCGTTCTTCATTTAGGCCAACTCAATGAAAAGATCCTAAAACATCTGTCCGCTGACCTTATAGAGTGGCGAAGTCACGCCCATCTACTTCCGACCCATGGGATGTTATTTCTGAAAAATTATGCATTGAAGTCAATGGAGAGAGAAAGATTATCTTTCGATCCCATTTGAATTGTGCCACGAATTACACATATGATGTTTGTCAATCTTAAATAATAATTTCCATGTCAAAAAAGTCACAGTTTGTCGTAAA
>CALSBZ010004116.1:924883-939021 GCA_943591055.1 Gobionotothen gibberifrons
TTCTGATCTCCTGATAAATTATGAACCATCCAGATCTCTCAGGTCTTCAGGGACTGGTCAGCTTTCTGTCCCCAGAGTCAGAACGAAACATGGTAAAGCAGCGTTCAGTTATTATGCTCCAAATATCTGGTACAGACTCCCAGAAACCTGCAGGTCCGCTGCAACTCTTACTACTTTTAAATCCAGGCTGAAGACTTTTCTTTTTGTCGCAGCTTTTAATTGAACTATTCATATCTTATACTGCACTGTAACTTTTATCCATGTATTTTTTTTCTTTTAATGTTTATTTTATTATCTTTGCTTTTTAATGACTGATTTTAAATGCCATTTTCTTAATGTCTTTCATTTTTTTTTGTAAAGCACTTTTAATTGCCTTGTGTTGAAAAGTGCTATATAAATAAACTTGCCTTGCCTTGCCTTGCCTAAGATTATTGCTTTTTAGATGTCTCAATATATTTTATTGTTTTAATATAGACTGTATCTAAAAGCCCCAGCCTGATTGCAATGATGAATGGTCAGGAGATGCCCAGTGCTTTTGTCATATCAACTATATTACTTATACAGTAGACAACACAATAATAAAGTATCATTACCTGATGAATATTTGGCAATGCAAGTGTTCAGTACTGGGCTCAGTGCTAAAATTGTACAGATATTACAGTGTGTTTCCATCCTATACAGATCACTGCTCTGCCTACTGTCCATACAGTCTATTTCCTTACCAACTTGAAAAAACCCTACTGTTTTTTTGTTTACTTTGCAAGTATCAGCCAAACCGTAAACAACATGTCCCATTTAATCTATGGCGAGGAACACCAATTGTTTAGTGACACAAAGTGTTCTGGCTCAGCAGACCAGGGTCACAAAGATCGTTATAGTGTAGGCATCCAATACATAAAGCCCCTGTTCTCTTTCTGTAAGATTAATATAAAAATGTTTGCTGAACTGCACATTGCATGATGGCATGGATATTTACACCAGGACAAGATGAAATGTAATGGGCTGCAAGTCAGCTGACCGACCAGATGGAGAGCCCTTGCTGAGGGTGACTCACTCCTCCTCTTCGGTACTCCTGCTGCCACTACTTGCATCCCCTCATCCTTTCCTTTCCTCTTCATTCCACCTACCCTAACTGCTTTGCTACCACTACTGCTGCTTCCACCTTTAGGATTTCTATATTTGTGACTGTGCCCATTGATGTGGAAAAAGCCATCATCTGGGCCAGTAGATCTGGAAATAGAGTACTTGTCGAGGTCGGCCAGAGTCTAGCTTTGTTCCGTGAGAACTCATCCAGCCAAGGGTGCAGGGGGCAATGAGTTCCAGCTAGGGATAGATGGAGGTCTCTGATGGCTATTTTCTCAACACTCACTCTGGAGCCTGTAGTGTTCTGAAGCTACGACAACACTTCCCACTGAATGGCCTTTAGGTCCACGTATGATTCCAGCGCTGTGAGACATTCTCAGAAACACCGCATGTCACTGTACATGCTGCCTTCTGTCTGAACATTTGAATTTCTAAATGATTAGGTGCAGTAGAAGCTGGAGGCATGAATCAATAAACCTGGCTTGATGCAGTGCCGCCCAGCCAATTAGACCAACTGGGGGCTTTTGACAAACAATATGAATGCAACAGAATGAGAAACCTAATGTATAGGTATGGTTTATTGGTAATTGTGCTGTATTTGCACTCTTTGTAGTAATAAAACCAAGGCCATGACCAAGATATTGTGTGTTTGAACACTGACAGAATACTAAACACGAAGTATAGATTCTTTAAGCAGTTGCAACCAACAATCATTCCAACCCATTCTCCTTAAATCCTTGTGAATTTAGGTAGCGATCTTTATCATGAAATGAACATCGTGGTATATTTAGACATGATACATTTGTTAGGTAAATCCGAAGAACACCTGCGGCTGTAGATAATAATAATAATAATAATAATTCATTTATTTGATGGAGGCGCCTTTCAAGGCTCTCAAGGTCGCCGTACAAACACACAAAAACACAATAGATAACACCAGCACAAGAAACATAAACAAGACAATGCAGTATATAAATCACTCAAATAATCGAATACATAAAAGATGATGTTTATACTGGTTATTTTTGATGAAAAGACATCTCAAGACAATCTTTCCCTAACGATTGTTCACCATTTTCATAATTACATGTACGTTTTAACCAGGGATTCATGGGATCACAGCACTTAGCTTATCGGGGAATGAGCTAACCTTTCTCCTCCGTCCGACTTTAAAATGGCCCTGAGGCCTATACAGTGGCACGGTTAATGGAGTGCGCCTACATGAATTATTAACCGTGCTTACGTTCCCTTTATACTTGCCATCCTTTCGATATTCAAACCTCATCATACCCATGGGAATGTGGGCGAATTTCTACACATCAGGATGAATTGCCCTTTTCACATACATGCTAGTTCCTCTCAGATAACGTATGGTAAGCATGTTGAATAATACATACAACTTGCATACAATAACACAGAGATATACATCCTCAGCCAACACATTTGAATGTAGGTGCTGGTGCTAAATGAATTGTGACAACGCACCAGCTCCAGTTCTTCGGGTGTACACGGCAGGGACACCTTGAGATGTACGCTATTAAAGCAGAGTTGGATTTATAACATCATCTTCCATGGGGAGTAATCCAAGAGGTAAAAATCAATGGACGAAAAAAACAGCATCCACAAACTATAAAACAGCTCCTCTCTTGCAAAGTGCTTGTAAACCTTTTTTGGGTTATCATTGCAAGACTCGGCAGGAGATTCACATTAAGAAAAGAAAAGCAGCGGAAAGCAACCTCCTTGAATCCTTATAAGGGACATAAGGGAGTCTTACGGGAGCTATTACATTGACTTTCTCTCCTGGTATGGTGGGACATACGACTAGATTGTGCCCAGCAATATAATGTACTGCAACCAAATTCTATAAGTGTCGTCCCAATGGTACATTACCTCGGTGCAACAATTGATTGTATTAGTATTGGAAAAGGTAGAGGTATGTGTGTGTATTTGAAAGATATAGACTCATGAGCAGATGGTGACTCATTCACCACGGGCAAATGAAAAAATGCCTTTAAGCCATTTCATGTTAACAGCTAGTCGAAGACATGATTTAAGGCATTTCTGGGGAGGCAAAAGACACCATGCCAGTGAGTGTGTAAAAGAACAGCGCACAGATTTCAATCATCTTAATCATGTTTTATTGTGTCTAGTCTTAATTTAGATTTCACCAGTTTTGCCAGTAACAAGCAGCGGGGCGAATTAAAATAAATAAATCTCTACAAAGCTAAGAGAATGTATTCACTACACATCTGAAGGAACCAATAGAGTAATGAACAGAAATGTATTCCCATATGTTATAATGAAAATTATTGTGATAATTGCAAATCATCTTTTCCCCTCGGGTTCAGTTTCAGGTTATTTATTAGTACCCGTAGGTAGATTTAGTCTGCAGATAAATACATGGGCTCCATCCTGACACACATTAAAAAAAACACAGACAACAGACAAATCTCTAATAAAAGCAGACCCTGCTCCGTCACATCTAAAAACATTTTTTTTTTTAACTAGTACAAACATGGCCATTCAAAGTTAATAAATAAATAAATAGGCATCTGTGTGACACTGCCAAGACTTATTCCTTTGTGCGATAGCTGCCGAAATAAAGCTGTTTTTATACCGCTTTGTTCTACACTTTAGGACATCTAACCTCCAGCCCGAAGTAAGAAGCTTAAATTCTGAGTGCAGAGGATGTACCACTGTAACTGTCTGAGGTACAGGGTCTCCAGGTTCCTCATGCTATCTCATCCCACTTCCTCATGTAACATTGTGGTTGTTTGTGGGTAGCAGGGTGGGTGCTAAAGTGTGCTAACTATCCTTAGTCCCAGCAGCTCAGAAGTGATGAATGTGTGAAATGCAAGATATTAAATGAAGTTAAATGAACTTCTCCTCCTCTCACATCTCTACCTTTTCTTTCACCATTTGTGTATTTATCTCTCCCTATCTCCCTCTTATCTCTCCCTATCTCCCTCTTCTCCACCCCAATCTCGCTTTTTTCTTCCTGTCTGTTTCAAACAGTCTTCTCTTTGTGTTGCCAGCCCCCCCCCCCGAAGGATCTGGGCATGCAGGTCCTCGGTCTCCTTAGCTTCGGTGAGTCCCTGTCTGACTGTATACAAATACATTTATATGGGTTGTTAATAGACTGTCTTTTCTTATACATCTCATCACTCTCTGCCATTGTGAGGATGATTGCCCGTGGTGAGAGGGCAGTTACTTCTTCACTGAGAGATCCCCTTCTCTTCTTCATCAACTCTAACACAACCTGACTCAAGGCACACAAGTCATTGGGATGCCTATTGTTTCTCCAGGCACCCCCATACACATTTATTAATGGTTCCAGTTTGGCTTACAGATGAAAAGATTACACTTTCAGGCAGCCCTTTCTAAAAGACGTTATTACTATAATTATTTTGTTATAATAGTAGTAGTAGTAGTTGTAGTGAGTGGTGGAAAGTTCATTTACTCAAGGAATGTATTTGATTGTACGTGTACATTTTTGAGGTAGTTGTACTTTTATTGAGTAATTCCATTTTAACCTACTTCCACTGTCCTCTTTTTACTCACTTCATTTATTTGACAAGATTAGTCGCTTTGCCGGTTCATATTTGTAATACAAGCATTACATTGACAAATGAATAATGACATGCTGTTATGGATTGAAATAGCTGGCAGTATAAAAAGTCATTAAAGTTATCACCACCTTTACCAGCTGCAAAATTACAACTGTTTTCACATCAAAGGACAATTAATTAGAGTCCATTGATATCATCTATATTATTCTAAAAATGTCCATAATGCATCAGTAATACTTTAAGTTTTGGTACTGTGGTAAGTACAGTACATGTTGATGGTAATACTTAAAGAAATTGTGTTTCTTCCACTTCTGGTAGTAGTTTGATTAGTATTATAACTACTATACATTATTACCTTTCTTTAAACAAACATACGTTTCTCCAGCTACTCTACAGAAAAATAAAGTATGCGTTTTCCTGTCTTTATATAAACATTATTAGAGGTATCATATTATAGACTGTATTAAAGGCTCACAGAGGTGTGTGGGTGTCTTGCTGTGGACTCGACCTCTAGTGTGATTAGAGGACAGTGTTAATAAAGTGATGACAGGTCAGGAGGCTCTGGACATATGGCACTCAGTTCTTAATCACAGTGATATAACATTAAGTCCTCAGGGTTTTATTTGCTTTTGTTCTCCACTGCACATGAGCCCATAAAATGACAGCCTACTGTTTTTACAACTGACCAAATAAATGGTAATGAGATGCATGGTAAAAAGAATATTAGACCATTCTCTTATATTAACATACTTCTTCTTGATGAGCTTTTAGAATATAAAATTCTGTTTTGGTAACTTGGAGATGGAGGATGGGCCGGTTTTGATTCAGTGTTCATTCGAAATAAATGTGTGGCTCTTCCTTTCTCGAGAGTATCCACTAAATTGCGGACCCAACTATTCTTAACTCTGTACGCAGCAGGGCACATTTGAGCTATTTCTGTTCTTATGCTAATTTGCCAGTAATTGTTGAAGCCACACACCGACAAAGTAATTCAAGTGTCCATATTAATGTGCCCCTTACAGTAATAATTTCTATTTCCAGTATGTCAGCACCTCTTGGCAGAGATGGTATCTTTAAAAAGACCCTCTCTCACTCATTAAAGCTCACTGCAGACACAGAAATAGAGCAACACCCTTTTGTTCATCCATAACCATATGGCATTCTGACAAAGTTATTTCAACTACGATGAAGTATTGACACTTTGTGTGGAAAACTTTTCTGCAATGTAAACTGCTTTTGTCCAACCCTGAATACATCCTGATATTCAGCATATTCAATTCAGAGATTACATTAACTGATCCTTACAAAATACCTCAATACAAGCTTTTAAGCTCTTAGGTTGTGAATCCAAGGTCAACAAAAACATACCCAAAGTAAAATTGGAAACTTGAAGACATTATGAACCCTGTTAAATCCCATCGTGGTAATATCAACTGACAACGCATTTGCTTGTGTTTTCTGTTAAAAGCTTTTATTTAAATTAGTTGTATAGTATAAAATAACAGATCTAAAGAAGCATTTGTACCAACAATGTCAATAAATACTTCTGTATACTGAAGTCCTTAAAGAGCCTTGGAATAAGAGGGGTCAAAGTTTTTACCGCAGCAAAAATAGAGAAATCTCTCAAACAGATAGAGTGTATCAGCAAAGTAGACACAGAGCATTCAATTAGTCATCCATGGTGTTTCTTAGTCAAATTCACTATCCCATAACATAATATCACATTCCAATGAGTGTGAGTTTTTTACACAAGTGCAAAGTATATCAATCTGAAACCTAGCAAACTACTTTGTAAGACTATACTCAGGTAAAATAAATCCATCAAACTACACAACCAGAAACTGTCTTTTTCCGAGAGGTGGTTTGTGAGCAATTTCCAGTATAGAAGGGTTTGCCTTCCACTGGCTGCAAAATACAATTATTGCAGAAATCTCCAAAGGTACATTTTTCTCTCTGGTGTTCCCAAGATGCTGTCTGCTATTGAGCATTTTTTTATCCTTTCTAAAGTAAAACATTATTTTAATTAAATTGAGCTCCAAATCTCTGTAACAATTGGTATCAATACAAAAACTGCTGCAACAACCTCTACTACATGAAAGCATCATAATATCCATCAAATACTTGTATTATAATATTGTCAGCCATTAAACACTATGGTGAGTATGGTGAAATATTCCCTTTCAATGCAACAAGTCATTACAATTGCAAGTACAGCATTTCAGTCATTATGATTGAATCCTCTTTAGTTTTAAACCCACATTGAACAAGGTGTCTTGTTGTATATGTCCTCCTATCATTATCCTGAGGCAAGGTAGATCCCTCACCAAACATGTCCATGTGGTCATTTCAAAAGTGATATCTTATACGCTCAGAATGATGTATGACTCGTTACTTGGGTGAAGGATGGGGGAAGTTGTGGGCCCACAGAGGAACCGTACTACATTGAAATATTATACACAGTCTATTGCTTGAGATCCTCTCAACACACACCTGCACGATGTTTTCAAAGTCTCTGGTTTATGAAGTTACCTCATCTGGGAACCAGCAAAGTCAGTATCATTATTACATTATACTTCTGACAAGTTTATATGAACAAACCATGCACCTCGGATGCCAGTGTTTGTAGCATCACTCAGGGAGATGACGGAGAATTAGTGTCAGGGACGGTGCACATTCTCTGAATCCTGAAATGACCTGTCAACAGTCCTCAAGGGGTAGTTGGGATGATGTTTTTATCATCTATTAACGTGACTGCAGTGTTACTTTTGGGTTTGGTTCATTGTCCTTTAAAATGTGATAAGACTATAAAGAAAGACACAGGGTTTCAAAACCCCAAACAGTTTTTAAAGGACATCAGAGGAGGCTTCCAACCTTGACAAGTGTACTACGAAATGTGTTTGATTTAGATTTTCATCTGAGAAATGTCAAAGCACAGATATAACTCAGTGACCATGGTTGCTTTACTGTACAAAGGTAAGACTCATTCTAGAGAGACAGACTTTATTTTGATGAATTATTTCTATTTTCTATTTCATTTTCGGTCACCTACTTGCGTACCTCGCAGTACGTTTTTGCATCTTGTAAAAGAGAAAGAATGTTGTCAATAAATGTATTTTAATCAGTGGAGACATGTTTTGATGTAACAATATATATTTATTGCCAAGAATACACAGATGAATGTAATGGTGTTTGGCGATTAGACCCCGTTGTGTGCGAGTATCATTTGGGAGGGGAATACAGAGTCGATAACCCCCCCCCCCCTGGGGTCTAGACACTGGTGGTGGTGAAAGCATGAAGGGACTGATGGAGGTCTTTCTGAAGACGAGTGGTTTAACCTTGACGTGAACCCTGGTTTCGGAGAAATGGGAAGTGGGAGGGGTGGAGGAGGGCTGAGTTTAGTCACCTGCATGACAGCTGGAGGGAGGGAGCAGATTTAAAGGTATGACAATGTTCTATGATTGGCTTGTGGGAATAGAGACAATAGTGATTTAGCTGGGGAGTGACGCCCCCGATCGCTGATTGGAGGGGTGAGCGTAGCAAGAAGGAAATATGTGAATGACAGATATAAAGACGGTCTTCCTGGTTGAACTTGGGCTGTGCTTTATTAGACATCCGCTTTAGTTCATTCATCCTTTAGTCATCGAGGATTCTGTCCTTGAAGATGTCCCTCTCAGCCCCATCTTTCAAATAAAAATATGCTATATCAGGCGGTTTGCTCAATGTACAAAAACTCTTCTATTAACTAGAGATTTGTTAATTTCATGATCAAAGCACAGCAACATGTAATTGAGTACTGTATGTAGCATGTGTGTACATTGTTCCTGCTGCTAAAATAGCTTGGTCTGTTTTGAGCCTGGGGAATTAAGATCGGCTTGTTTTTTCTTCTTCTTTTTTAGGGCCGACTGTCACACACAGTGTACCTTTTTTTTTTAAAGGCAAAGACAATTAGGACAAGCTCATTCTTCAAAGCTTCCTGTTACTTGTCCAAGGCATTTAATGAAGAGACAAAGACAAATGTGAAGCCTAATGAAACCTGGCCTTATGATACAGGTACAATGAAGACGAGTTGCTCACTTTAGAAATGCCAAAACAAGATCTCTATTACATTGCATTTAGACTTCCTGTTAATTAATCATTCTTGGTTTCTATATTAATCTCCTAATTTAAAGTGTACCCATCATGCTATATTCGAAACATATATTGTAGGGCCATACCTATATAAAACATGTCTGTGAATTTTTTTTTTTCAAAATACCAAACAGATCATGCATTTTAGCCATGCCTCATTTCACTCTATTTGCTCTATTCCAGCCCTGTTTTTGCAGGGGCTGATTCTGCTTCTGTGGCAGACTACAGCGCCACTTACAGGCCTGGCATATGTACTACAGCGTCTCCAGCGCTTTCGAGCGTTCTCTCATTCCCCTGATAGGTGGAGAGTTGCCCATATACTGTAGGCGGAGCACCCCTTTTCTGACATCCGTTGCAGCCCCGTTTTTAGAGATTTGGGTATGGAGGAACAAATATTTAGTTAATTTATTTATTGTTAATTAATTAGAATCATAAGTAGTATTTGCAATGGCGGACCGTGTCTATCACAACTGTACCTTCTGTTGACACACACACCCCCCGCCGTCTTTTCATTGAATTGTCGTCTTGAAAAGGGTACTCACGACAATTCCGCAACAACTTCATCTTCACCTGTTGCACTTGCCATTTCAACGTTAAAAACAATAAAACGGCATGAATTGCTTCGTCACATTCATCTAGATCCTCTGTCTCGAGCCAGTTAACTACTGGGCCTTCTAGAGTACCCTGGAACCGAGGGAAACTCTGAAAGAATACGCCCATTGGCTACAAATCATTATGATTGGTTGATCAAACTGTCAGTCCAAACGTACGCTCTCATTCAGTGCAACGACCAGGGCATTCTATCAAGGATATAGAATACCTTGGTTGAAGGACATTCTACCCAGAGACCCAGAACAAGATCTGATTGGTTGCTTTCTTTTCTAACACAAAACCACTGAAATGCGTAGTGCATGGTCCGAGAAAGACAAACAAATCAACGTAACACTGTAATATTACAGATCAACAACACAGATACTATTCTCATTAATTAATTTGATTTACATTTTATATACATTTTATTACATTTTATTTATATAATTAAATCAATTTTTTGTTTGTTTTATCTGAGTGTTCCAGGGTATTCTCTGAATACCTTGAAGGTACTGACGGTTCGCCACTGAGTATTTGTGTACTAAGATGTGTTAGATCTTATATATATTTAGGCAAAATGGTTGCAAATTGTTTTTTTATTAAAATCAGCAAAAAACATTTCATTTATTGCAGGGTTTATAGATTTGATTCTAACTTAAAATCACAGACAATTGATCCTTAATTCCAGAAGAATCCTCTATGAAGTGATTGTGTCTAGCTGAGAAAAAGTCCAACACATAAATCTGCCGAAAAGTGCTCTGTGTTGTTTTCCACTAAATGTTTTGGTTTATTTTCTGCTTTAAACCAACCTTGGTACTTTCCCCTGTTTCCAGTGTTTGTGGGCAAGTAAGATAACCTGTTGCTTCTATCTGTCGCTCAATATTGACTGGATTGCCCATTGTCTGACCAAACAGAATAAAAACTGTAGACTTGTTTTGCTTTTTGCTCACACTAAAACATTAAGAACGCCGGTATCTGCTGCTCAGGGCTGAACATGCCCTAGAAAACAGATAAGACATAGACGCCATGACGTAAAAAAAACACACACAGTGAGATATTGCCCTTCAAAATGTTTATGAGCTTCTTTTAGTTCATAGCTCCTGAGGTGAACACTGTTAGCAATGCCCCTTAAGCAACTACCTCCATCTGAAAACCTGCGTAATAGGGAAGACCTCTATCTCAACCTCGCCAAATTAAAATAATAACTCATAAAGAATACACTCGTAAAAAGGAATGGGTAATTAATCAGTTTCCCCCCACTGGACAAGTACCTGCAGACATTTTATTAACTTTATTTTGAGCACATTACTCTAATACCATCTCTTTGGAATACACCATATTCAGAGTTGCTACTTAATTGTCTCCATATTTCTATTTGCCACTGAAAGACATTGATGGGGGGGTTTTAGTGAGTCTCTTAATAGCACCTTGTGCTTTGCTCTGTCATTTCCAGAGATTAACAGATGTGTTTCATACATTCATTACCTCACTGGCTCAGAGGAACACCAAACCTGGTCGTTTTTTTTTTTGCATGACAACCACAAAAGAAAAATGTTCGGATAACATTGAAAACATTTAATGGTGGGAAATTGATGCTGTAAGCAGAGCCACTGCTGCCAGATGGCAATAGGGGAATGAGAAGCAGGTAGTAAAAGCCTCAGGTCATGATTAAGCGGACTGCTGGATAAAGCACACGGCAGCAGATGCATGTTGCATAGTGATCAACAAATGCCAGGCAGCTGAGGAAGCATCAGTTCCTTCCCAACAGGTTTCAGGATTGTGCGGATAAATACTGGGGATTTGTAAGACTTATCTGTATTTGATGACTGCTGTAACCTAAATGAAACCGACTTTAAAAACATCTGAGTAAATGCTGTAAGTAAACATGCCAGTTGTCTTTACCTTTGACCGGTGTGTTGGTAGCTGGTTAGAAGCACTGCAGAATTTTCTTGCTCGGTAAAACAACACAAACAGAGCTTGGCCTCGAGCAAACTAGAGTCATCCACTGCGAAGATACATTTCTATCATCTTCTGAGATGGAGAGCCTATTTCAGGCCGATGAATGACTGAGCACGAATGAAAGGAGACAGATTATGAAACAAGTTTTGTTCTAGAAATATATCATACAGGTCAGCGCGGCTGCTATTCCAATTGTTGCCAAGGAGGGAAAGAATGATAGGAGATAGGAGAGAGGAGTTATAATACTCATAGTAACAATGCATTGGGAACATGGGGGAGTACACTATTAGAAACACACCTAAAGGGGTACAATGGCTTGTCACTGGGGCAGTACCCCTTGACATTGGGCACAAATGTGTTCCCTTGTGTTTCAGTGGTGGAATTAGTAATTATAATATCACGTAGTTAAGTAAAATAAGCAGAACTACATTTGAAAAATATTATGTTATAAGTATAAATTCTGCTCCAAAAGCTTCCTTAAGTGAAGTACAAAGTATGAGCATCAAAATATACTTTAAGGAGCCCTGTTGCTTTTTGGGGTTTTTCCTTTTTCTGTATTGTTTTATACATATAATGTTTATCTCCCACACTGCCTAAAACTCCTTTTTTTACTTCTGTAGTACAGTGACATCAGTACGTAACAGGTGCGCTTCTATGGCTACACCTCCAACACTTTTTACGTTATTGGCGTGGAGGGGCATCTCAAATCGGTAGAAATTTGGCATTTATAGGGTTAACAATCTATCAATAGATTTTTAAGGCCAACACATAATTAAAAACGTTTGCTTTTAATTTCTATTAAGTTTTATAACAGTTTTAACAATGTCTGTATTTTTTTTAGGCACAATATTGTCTCCAAAAACTAATTTTTTCAAAATGTTAAAAGTTATTCTAATACCACTAGTAACAATGCCTTAAGGATATGGTTTTCATAAAATGATCACCTTCCCTCAAACAGGGGTACAAGAACTTCAAAGTGAGTGTTTGTCAGCGAGTGCCTATGTGTGTGCCTGTGCAAACATTTTTGGTTGACTCTGATTTTGGAAGAGAAGGAGGAGAAAAAAATAACCTGCTGGTCTCCTCCCGTTCCTCACCCTGCCTGCCCGCACCAGCCCCCCGAGGAGGTGATCGGACTCATCTGTTTCCCGGAGATAAAGGGCTGCTCACCACATCCCCAGAGCTGGGAGAAGTTGGCATCAAACCCGCTGGCAGGCTGCTCGTGTAACAGACCCTGTCACTGACACTGAGAGAGACACACAGGGAGGGGGGTGAGGGTGTGACAGAGGGGAGGGGGAGAGGGCCATTACAGTACAAAGGGTAGGTGAGATGTTAAAAGAGTCCGAGCCAAAACAAAATTCAATCACGGAAACAAGTATTAAACAAACACAAACGCTGTGCAATGAAATATTTCAGAAATGCATGTGTGCGTTGTCATGCTTACACACACAGCCTTTTCATGTGGACCGCTGCCAGCTGGTACAACATCAAAGCGCTTTCAAGGATAAAGTGTTTCCATTACAGAAAGTTGAAGTTGATTTTGATTGATTGTAACTTTTACAATGTCCATTAATGTCCATTATAATGCTTCGATTCAATGAATTGTATGCTACGATGCCAAGGTTTGGAAAACAAAAATGTCTGAGGGAAAATAGATGTCTGAAAAATATTTTGAAATACTAAGAAACTGGTGTTTTTTTCAATAACAAATAAAGACATTGAACTAGATAAAGTGTCTCTACGATTATATAAGCTTTATTTGAGGGGTCCTGACATTTCGGAATAATTCGTAATCATCTTATCTTGTAAATAGTCAATTTTTGTAATGAATGTTACACCACAGCGATTGTGCTTCATGGATATAAAAATACATGAGACACTTGTTATGCTTAAAAATATAGTTGGAAAATAAGTTATGGTACATTCTGTTTAACTTATGTCGACTATAAAAAGCACAACAGTCTGTTTGAGTCCATTGAAAGATAACACTACAGCGATAGTATCTTGACGACAGGGTAGTTGTCTCTGTACTCTCAAAAATAACTCCAAAGACCAATTTAAAGGTCCCCTATTATACTGTTTTTCATCAATATGTTATAGGTCACAGATTTCAGAGACAAAACATGTCTCTGAAATGTTTGGCTCGAAATACTAAACAGATCATTCCAGCTTCCCATAATCCCCTCTGTTTCAGCCCTGTTTCAAAAGGGCTGATTCTCTGTCTGTTACTTTAGATGAAAATAAGGAGCCCCTCCCCACGCCCCTCTGAGAGAGATTTGGTTAAAAAGAACACAATGGTGCTCTAGGAGGAGATTCAGGTGATAAGGGGGGGGGGGGGGTACCTTGATTGGTGATTGGCTAATGGTTAAACAAGCCTACACATCGTTATGACAACATAAAGTGGTCAAAATCTGATCAGCTCATTTTCAGACAGGTTTTTATAAATGTATCCGGACAAAAAGAGAGAGAATCTTTGTTCCTGAACATTTCAGAATTTACACAGAGTTACACATGTTTATGTGTAAAATACTTGAAAAAGTGGATTTTGCATAATAGGTCCCCTTTAAATATATATTTTTTTAACTTCCATGAAAGGTTACATTTGTTTGTAAAGACTGTAATTCACAAAGAAACACTGAAATGTAAAAGGAAAAGTTGTGATACCACAGGTGAAATGCCCAGACCATTTGTTGATTCCAGCCAGTGTGCTAAGCTAACGGACTGCTGGTTCTAGCTTCATACTTACCCTATAGCGTTAGACATAAAAGCTGTATAAATCTTCTTCTGAGTGTATTCCACAACTATTCCTTT
>CALSBZ010004116.1:940403-979437 GCA_943591055.1 Gobionotothen gibberifrons
CACACACACACACACACACACACACACACACACACACACACACACACACCCCAAGCTCAATATCAGTTTGTGTACACACTTTTCAATACAGCCTCTCTGCCTTCATTCTTCCAGATGTGGGCTGTCCTATGCTACACCACAGGGGATATCAATATACCAACTATAGTATTCAAGGAGATCAATACAGTATAGTATTGTTTCTTTTTTTTTCTTTCTCTCTCTTTCTCCTCAGACTATTTTATATAGAGTCACAAATCCTACATGCTCCTGTTCCTCAAAACACTAAATAAGGAATTGGGAGATGTGTGACCCAAATATTGGAAAAAACAAGCTCTTGTATTTGCATTGAGGCGTTAAGACAAATGAATTGTCTTCACAGTTACATATCAATCAATCGATGTTTATTTATATAGCCCAATATCACAAATGTTACAGTTGTTTCAGTGGACTTCACAGTTTGTACAGAATATCAGTATGACAATACTTACCAAGTGATGATGACTTCCTGACCAATTAATAGAGAGGCGAAGTCCCTCCCCTTCCGGTGGGACTCATGGGACCTTATTTCGGAAAAAGTTTGCATGGAAGTCAATGGAGAGAGAAAGATTATCTTTCAATCCCGTTTGAATTGTGCCACAAATTACACATATGATGTTTGTCAATCTTAAATAATAATGTGTCAAAAAAGTCACAATTTGTCGTAAAACTGTTGAAATATAAGACTATGATAAATACGCAACTAGAAAGACTACAAATCCCAGAGTCCCGGTCCCGCATGCTGGCTCTTACGGAACCGACTAACTCCCTTTGTGTGTATGTACAGCTCTCAACATGCCCAGACTTGGAGTGATTGTAACCTTGTTTAATACTTTTCGCCTCATTCTGAAAGAAAGAAGTGAAATGTGCCAACGTGACGGCCGTCTTGGTGTGTGGTGCGAGACGGGAGATGTAGGTCATTGAGCGGTTTCACACAAAAAAAAGTGTTACTTCACAGTTTTATGACACTTTTTTGACTTGTAAAATTATCTTTTAAATTGACAAACATCGTTTGTGTAATTCGTGGCATAATTCAAACGGGATCGAAAGATAATCTTTCTCATAACCTTTTCGAAATAAGGTCCCATGGAGGTCCACCGGAAAGGGAGGGACTTTGCCTCTCTATATACTGTTAGACTCACATTGTAACTTTATTTTGAATTCTGAAGCGATTGCATCTCTGTATGAGATCTTTAACGAGACAAACAGCCTGCTTCTAAATATGTTCAACACAAATATGTATTTTTGAGAGAGAGAAGTATTGTTTAATATATATATTCAGAAAAATCTATACAACATATTGTCCGGGACATTGTATTTTATTTAACAGTAATCACGATATCATTAAATATAAATGAGGGAAGGGTTGACATGCAGGACATACAGGTTTGACTCATTTTACCTTAAAGCAGTAACCAAGGTGTTGTTATGTTCCTGCTCTTGGTGTATCATTGCTGAAGTATCCTGATTTATTCAAATCTCCAAGAGCAAAACACATCATGAAAATCCCTCCGAAAAATGATTTAATAGTTTATTGTTTGACAAAAATCTGATATGTGAACTCTGAAAGACATCCACTTCTCACGTTTAGAATTGCAACACCTTTTTAGTTTGTTTGTCTTTAATGATGTTGTGTTGTTTTCAAACTGTAATGATCATTATTTGTTTCACCTTCTTAAATCATTAATTGAAAGATAATTGTATAACTTGCCTATATTTGACCATTATCCAACCTTCTCATGTTACAAATGGGGCGATTGTGTGTCCACTTTATGTAATGTGTAATCACGTAATCACTTAATCTAATTTGTCGAGTCACATAATCCACTTTGTGATACATATGTTCACATAATTCATGTGTTTTAAATCTGGTTTATTAGATTAAGAATCTCGGCATGAGATTAACGCAATTTGAAATGAAAAAAATAAATTATTAATAAACAAACAAACACATAATTACATTTAAAAAAACTGTGAATAGAAGTAGAAATGAAGCCAATATTCATGTAAATGTGTTGTCTCTGGTGTTCTGTTTCCATTTGACTCCATGTCTGCAATCTATGTACAATTAATTTGAGCGTAATGATTTGATACAGAGCAGATCAAAGGATCTCTGTGGGGCCTCTGAAACAAGGATACACATCTCCCATCTAATTATTGATTGGTTACAACACTCTGTTAATGGGTGTTCCTGATGCAGAAGTCTGATAGTATTAAGCACATAATAGTTCTCTGTATTTATTTAATGACTGCATGGTATTTGAGAGTTTGTGTGTGACTTTTTGTTTCCCCTTGTTAAAATGTTCTTTGTAATGATTGAGATGGTGTGCCAATCAGCATTTCATCTCAACAATGTCAACAACTTCTAATTTAACTCGCTGCACTGGCTTGAATCAATACGCCATTATTTGAAGTTCATTAGGAACCAATTATTGTTTGACAGTGTACTCATTAAAATTGCAACCTGGGTTGATAATTGAATTGCACGTCTCTAATGGAAGATGCATAGGATAATGTTTATTTATTTATTCATGTTATGTTTATTTTCAAAAAGTTATAGATAAATATATGCTTTTTTATTGTACTGTTAATACTAAGAGGTACATTAGATAGAGGGTCCCTATTGTGCTTTCTGGGGTGTTCCCATTCCTGTAGTGCAGTGACCACCAACTGGCGGCCCGCGGGCCACATCCGGCCCGCCAGACATTCTCATCCGGCCCCACGACGGGGGTGACTGCGTTCGCCCCCCACCCATTTTTTTTTTACAACGTCTCGTGAGTAAGGTGCAGTACCGGAGTCCAACAGAGAGGCAGCAGCTGCGGGACACTAGACTGCGTACTACGAAAGCTTCCCTGCCTTGAAGAAGAAGTGATCCTTCGTTTTGAAGAGTCTGCTTCGTGCGCGCTCCGCACCACAGACAGACCCGCTGTGACAGAGTCCAACAGAGAGGCAGGAGCTGCGGGACAGTAGCCTAGAAGCAGGGTTGGGTTGGGATTTTGGAATACTTATTGGAATTATTGGTGGAAACGTTTCCTCACAAAATGTAATATTCATTACCGGCAGAACTGTGTGCACACTGCACAGCACTGCATCATGTCTGTGAGCGAGAGAGAGATGCAGGCAGCGTGTCTGTGAGGCCCCGCCCCGGCACGCAGATGAGAGAGAGAGATCTCTTTTAAAATATATTGAACGTTAGAAACGGAGATGGTTAGATAACATGTGCAAGATAACGTTTATGTAGCATTTCTTTATTGTCGAAATGATGACATTTCATAACGGGATCAAATCAAAGTGAATGGCCTGCTGCTGCTGAATGCATGGGGCAAGTGACTGGAAAACGTTTTAAAAGTTATTACATCGTTTTAATAAATAATAATGATAATTCATTCTATTTAGGGGCGCCTTTCAAAGCACCCAAGGACACCTTACAATTCATAACATATTCCAAGGAAAGGTTTTAGGACAGTACAAAGAATGCAGTCCGGGTGATGTTTTTTATGTGGGGTGCAGCAACTTCAAAATTCTGGGCTATATAAAAATCCCTGGCCACTCAAAGGGCTGGTTGCAACTTTAAGACTATATAAATATACATATATAAATATATAATATTAGGGCAGTCAGTCGATTTAAAAATGTAATCGCGATTAATCGCATGATGCCCATAGTTAATCGTGATTAATCGCAAATTAATCGCACATTTTTTATCTGTTCTAAATGTACCTTAGAGGAATATTTTTCAAGTTTTTAATACTCTTATCAACATATGAGTGGACAAATATGCTTTATGCAAATGTTTGTTTATTATCATTGGAACAATGACAAATATTCTCCTGAATATTTTCAACATAACAACCTGGAACCTCTCTCTCTCTCTCTTACCCTCTCTCCCAACCCTGTGTACTTCTCTGCACTGAGCCAGTTGCTCAAACAGACAAGCCTGTTTACAGTTGTCGGCGAAATGCCGCTCCTCTGTCTTCATAAGAGTCAAAGCATGAGACTGAAGTTCCCACTGTGGGTCAAAATAATGCGCTGTGATGTGCAGTTGACACGTTGGATGCGATCCGAATGATCTCACACAGTCCCTCGTCCTCCACAATGTTAATTGTCCTGCAAGCTGTAGCCACCGCCACCCATTTAGCTATCGCTGTTGAAAGCTTGCTGCTCGTAGACGCCGTGTCCAGGCGTTTCCCCGGCAAACTTTCAAGCGTGGTCTGCCGCAAGCGAGCGGCAGGAGCGGGGCTGTCAGTATCAGCTGTGTGCTTGGCTTGCTATTTAAAACACCTTTTTGTATCCATATCTCTCGCTAGAATCTCCCACCATCCAACTAACAACAACAACAACGTCAAGCCTCTGAAACTACGGGCGTGCCGAGGACAAATATGCATGCGTTAATCGCACCTGTGGCGGTAAAAAATAATTGCGTTAACGCGTTATTAACGCGTTAACTTGACAGCCCTATATAATATATATTAAATAATGTATTATATTACATTATTGGCTCTACATTGGATTATTATCAGTTCTGGTAATAACTTCATAAATAAGTAAAGCACAAGTCTAGGGCAAACAATTGCCACATAACATGAGGGCCTTGAGTTTGACACCCCTGAGTAAGTGGTCTGCAAAGGCTAACATCCCTATGTTCCCTCCAGATTGAGGTTTCCCCCCTCCGTCTGACATGCCTCAATTGGAGTCCATTGTTAACTTCTGTAACATAGTGACATCTATGCAACACTCATGCTTCTATATGCCACGCTCCAACACATTACACGTGATAGGCTAAGGGGCGGAACATCTCTAAGCGGTTGACCAATCACAACAGAGCCAGCCAGCTAACCAATCAGAGCAGACTGGGCTCTGGTTTCAGACAGATGGTGGAAAGAGGTGCTGCAGGTAATATGAGTAATATGTTTGATCATTTGTTTTAGAACGGGTTACAAACGGGTTACATTAACGCACAATGTGTAAAAGACATTCTATCAGTGACAGAATCAGCGTATATTTATTACTGGCACAGGCAGAATTTAAAACAGCTGAGCTATTCATCCATGTATTTTGTAGCTTTCATTGTGAGACATTGTTGCACAGACAAGACGACAAGCTGATCAGTCATTCCCTACCCCAGCAGCCCCTCCAGATCCTCTTCATCTGAGTTTATCCAGGGTATTCTTGGAAGTGTTGTCCCACTAGTATGTCTTGAGTCTATGCTGGAGTCTCTTCAATGTCAGTCTTGTCGGGAACATCTTCAAGGGACCGTGCCCAGGGGTGCAGCCTTCTCTGTCAATATGGAGAAGCAACAGCTCATCACTCCTAAATCTGTGCCAGTGTAATCTGCAACCTTCTTTCAGACGGGCAGAAGTGAGACTAAATGTTGGAGTTTGAGTGACTCAGCTGGTTTACGCTCACTGCACCTATGTTGATAATTCAGCCTTCAAATTATGTCATATCCTTATGTCATATTTACCCATTAGCCGCTTATTAATGAAAGCAAACATGACAATTGATGATGATGATTTTACAATTTAACTATTTCTAATCTAGGGAACGACCAATGTCAAACCTTTTACAAATCACATGCAGGCCATTTTGGTTCTGTATCAGCCTCATTGCTCTCTACTACACTTGCAAAAGCTATATATTTTAATATGCTGTCTAATAACTAACACACTGTCAGTGTCAGAACCTCCCTTCAGTTGTCATATACTGTAATTCCAGAATAAGACAATTCTCAGTGCTAGCATCCAGGCTATCGTACTGTGACTTTAACTGTTTTTGTAAGACATCCAGTTCTCAAGCAAACATGCATAAGATATAACCTTGTATTCATTTAAACTCATGTAGGCCTCATGTTTAATTATACAGCCAAAAAAAAGTGGTGAAACAAATGTTGTTGAAGGTCATGACAGCCAGCATTTTCATTTGCAGCTCCCTAGGGCTAGATTACCTAAATGGACTTTTAAAGCACATTTGTCCTTCAACTTCTTATTTTTATGTACATTTTATTCTATGATGGTGAGAATGTCACAAAACATAATACAACTGGGATAAATAAAGTATTTTGAATCTGATTCTGATGACAGGCCATAATGTCTTCTGTGGAAAAAGGTCTATGCAAAAGCATGTGCCACTTTAAATAAACCTAACTCTCTAGTGACAATAATGATATTATGTTATATATTATTTTTTATTTACTCTACGACCAAATAGCATTAATTGTCAGTAATTGTTCGGAACAGAGATTCATTGGCTGACTACATTTTAGTTGGTTGTTCCAATCTCAGTTTGGAAAGAGCTTAAAGTAAAAGTAACAGTAATCCTGCCCACATAAGCTCTTATTGACTGTTTCTCCAACAAGAGCAGAGCCATTGAAAAGAGCAACAACATAACTGTTTGAGTCCCTCAAAACATTTTAAGATCCAGCGACGATTAAAGAAACAGTGGCTGGTTTCACATGCTGCAAAATCTTGAAACATGACAGATGCCGAACATGGAAAAGCATCTGTTTGATTTGACTGCGTAAATGTGTGCGCTGCCCATCTTATGGTACACACAAAGTGCTTTTGAAGCCAACTGATGCTTCCTCAGAAATCTTCCTAGAACTAATCAGTTCAAATCACACTGATTGCTCTCAACAGAAAATGAATTTAATTTTCTGTCAAAGCGGCTGCCAGTTACTTAAGATCTGATCTCTTTCATTCTTTCCCTCTCATTTCTCCCCTCCCTCACTTTCCCACTCTCTTAAGCCTTGGTTAATTAAAATGGAAAGGAAAAGAAAAGGATTTGCTGTCAGTAATTCAACTTATAGTGGAAGTTAATTATAGAGCCCGATGAATCATATGAAAAACATTTTCAACTCGGGGTGAAATAAAATCTAACCTGATAAAAACAGCTGGGAAAATGTTCAACAACACATAAGACATGCAGATAAAGATGTATAATATGTTTTTACCAAACCTTGCCTTCGCTCTTACAGCACAATGTCATAAGAGCAGATCATGTTCTCGCCTCTCTTTCACAACTTTGTGCAGTTCCTGAAATGTCATTATTGAACATGCAAGCCACCACCAAACTAACGTTGAAGATTTATTTTCTAGGAAGCAGATTTTTCTCAATCAATGGAAAACAAAAAGCATTAACAATTGATTTATGTCGTGTAAAAATAGATTGTAATCATATCATAAGAGAAGACACATTACCATGGGAACTGATCTATATGATCAAGTCTTATGGGTTAGTGATGTTACCTCTGTAGCAAGCTTGACAAACATAATGTATTCATCAGTTTGTGTATTGTTCTATCCTTACGGGGCTCTATGGTCATCTTTGAAAACTTGTCTTCATATATTTATTTTTAACTTCCCAGTAAAATGAAGTATTTTATTTGTTTATAGCGACTGACAGGAAAGGCAGTAAAAACATGAATTTACATTTTGCAAGGGAATATTTGTCAATTCCAATTAGCATTAACACTTTAGACCATTTGGAAATAAATGCTAGTAAAAGCAAGTACACTTATCTTCTCTTACTGGAGGTGATGCATGCACTTAAAATAATTGGACATTAACCTCAACATGTCAACCGATTTACATCACCCTATTCCGTATTGCATCACATTGAGAAGAAACTCCAAATGGTTTAGCATGTACATTTGAAACCTGACAATGTTCGAGTTATGCTTTGGGAGAATCAATCAAACATTTACTGATGTGTTATGGGGATTACAGAATTACAGAAGGACCTGTCATTTGGAAGTGGCCAGAAATATGAAACTACAGAGAGTCTTTGCAAAGCTCTTCATCTGACCAAAGTGAGCTCCACCACATGGCTCTTGGTCAGACACCAATAGAGAGGCGAAGTCCCTCCCCTTCCGGGGGACCTCCATGGGACCTTATTTCGGAAAAGTTATGTATTGAAGTCAATGGAGAGAGAAAGATTATCTTTGGATCCCGTTTGAATTGTGCTACGAATTACACATATGATGTTTGTCAATTTAAAAGTAAATTTTGCAAGTCAAAAAAAATGTGTCGTAAAACTGTGAAGTAACACTTTTTTTGTGTGAACTGCTCAATGAACTACCTCTCCCGTCTTGCACCACACACCAAGACGGCCGTCACGTTGGCACATTTCACTTCTTTCTTTCAGAATGAGGCAAAAAGTATTAAAAGAGGTGAAAATCACTACAAGTCTGGGCATGTTGAGAGTTGTACATACACACAAGGGGAGTTAGTCGGTTCCGTAAGAGCCAGCATGCGGGACCGGGATTCTGGGATTTGTAGTCTTTCTAGTTGCGTATTTTTCATAGTCTTATATTTCAACAGTTTTACGACAAACTGTGACTTTTTTGACATGGACATTATTATTTAAGATTGACAAACATCATATGTGTAATTCGTGGCACAATTCAAACGGGATCGAAAGATAATCTTTCTCTCTCCATTGACTTCAATGCAAACTTTTTCCGAAATAAGGTCCCATGAGTCCCACCGGAAGGGGAGGGACTTCGCCAATAATAAATAATAATCAAAGTAAAGTGGGAAATAGTGTGAATTAAAATTGTGGAGTTACAACGCAGAGAGCTATGTCTGGAACAACTAACATGAAGTCTGCCTCTGTGGGTCAGAGGCAGAAAAGGGGGCAATAATATTAATATTGGCTGCAATGAATAGAGCCAAATACAGGTGAATTCATAACAGGAGAACTTTATTGGCCCAAGGACATCAAACTGGAGCTACTGTAAAGCCGAAAGCAAAGCCTTGAATCTTTTTTTTAGCAAAAAGTGGTATGGAAGGAACTGCATTCGAAGGACGTCGTTACATTTGCGGATGCAGTGGAGCTCTATGCCATTGGAGTCGTAGTTCTCATTCATAACACTCAGTTCGATGTCTCACTATGGGATGCACCTCATCGCGTAGCAAACAGAAGCATCAATCTCATTACGCCAATCCTGATTGGCTGGTGATCTTAACGTCAGCGTCAGGCAGAGATGTTCACAAGTATTTTTTTGCAAATCCAAGTCAAGTCTCAAGTCTTTGGTCACGAGTCCAAGTCAAGTCTCAAGTCTTTGTGGGGTGAGACTTGATCAAGTCTCAAGTCTTTGGTCACGAGTCCAAGTCAAGTCTCAAGTCTCTAAAAAATAAAAGTCTCATGTCTCTTCTGGTTGTAATAAGCCTTCTATTGTCTGCTGCTATCCAGTCTGTTAAGAATACTGCACAGCTATATCTAAGAAATTCAAAGCATTTACTGTATTATTATCACTCCTATATCTATTAGCATACAGTATCAGTACTGATTTGTTGTTTGTTATATGATCACTTTAAACAGGCTATTGCAATGCAATATGAGGAAAAACATCACACTTTAGCTAAATGCAAACAACTTATAAGCAAAACACTTCAGAATCAGAAATTTGACCTCTGCAACCGTATTGTTTAATTACACTGGGTCTCTAATGACATATTTTAAGTCTACTATAAATAAACATATTCCTCTATCCTCTCACTCAAACCCAGTGTAATGGTAACCTGATAAACCTGTAACATTAACGTTACGTGGTCAACAATAAACCTGTAACCTGCGTATAAACCGACAGATATATTATGTATTTTTCTACGTTTAACGTTAGCCAGTAGATGGTGGTAGCGGAACGTAATGATTAACGTGACCGACCTTTCTTATGTCATGTCAAGAGTTGGATGTCAACGCCACTCAACGCAAACAAGTGTGACAAGCAAACATTCACTCATCTTTTCAAATATTCAGTTACAAAGCTAGTAGCAAGCTAGGTTAACATTACATAGCTGATGCTGAGCTAAACATGTTTGCTAACCGTCCATATGCGTTAATGTGACTGACCTCTCCGGGTGAGTTTTCAAGTGCCTGATGAAATTTGACGTTGTTGCACCAGCATCCAGTAGACTTTGCAGTGTGCGCTCCTTTCGTTGGTGCCGCCGGCGTTTTGTTCGAAGTTTTGTTCGAGCTAATTACAAGCGGTACAGCTGCAGGTGTGCCGCCGGTCGCCATGGTGTTACCATGAGGTAGTGCGAGAGGCGCGCACCTGCGTAATGAGGTTACCATGGTTACCATGAAACAAAGGAAGGATGCCCGTCAGACGTTTCAGAGTTTCCTCAATGTTAATACGCCAAAAATAGAAAACACAATGATTGTTCACGAGTCCCAAAACACGAGTCCTAGTCGAGTCCGAAGTCTTTTGAGCAGGAGTCCAAGTCAAGTCTGAAGTCTCTGTGTGTGCGACTTAAGTGTGACTCGAGTCCGAGTCACAGACTCGAGTCCCCATCTCTGGCGTCAGGGAATCCACCCATCCTATAAGTAGCTTGCGCCACGTCGCAGCGTCATTCAAACACCTCTTCTCGCTTCAGAGCACATCTCGATATATCAGTAGCCGGGCTAGCTTAACAGTCCACAGACTGAACCCAAAGCTAACTTTCGGTCGACGGGCGCTCGCCGGCTACTTTTCTGCTTCACAAGAAGACTGTTAATACTAACACACCAGTTAGTATTGCAATCGACCTCGCCGTTTCTTTCTTCGAAAATAAAGGTAAGGTTTTGATTTTTCAAGCTAGTAACACACCTGTTGCTAGCTTGCCTTCCCTCACTACCGACACCACGATAGCGAGGAAGTTTTTTCTTTTTCTATCTCACACCAGAGGAGAAGAAGATAAAAAAGGTATTAACACACCAGTTAATATTCTTTGAGAATAAAATCTACACCGTCGCTTTTTCTCCGGATTATCGACAGGTTGGAAAGGATTTTTTCTCAGCAACATACCTGTTACAAGCGGGTCCTCTCCACGCCGTCACCACGGCGAGCAAGATGGACGCTTCTCTCCCTCACACCAGAGGAGTCAGGGACTCGGAGGCTCGGCTCTGCGGCTGCGGGTTGAAGATATCAGACACAGACTCACACCAGGTCTGCTCGTCCTGCCTTGGGCTGGAACACGCCCAGGAGGCTATCGACAACCCCGGCTCGTGCAGGCATTGTGCCCGCTTCACCATCAAGAGCCTCCGCCGACGGCTAGCACGCCAAGCTAGCTTGTCGGGACAGGACCCCCTCATGTCCGCTGATTCGCCGGATGGCAATCAAGACATGGGGGCGTCCGCCGCAGAGATTGAGCCCCGCACTGTGTCGGTCTGGGGATCAACAACAGTTGTCCCGCGCCGCGTCAGGCTGGGACACGGTGGCAGCAAGAGACGCGAGAGCGGAGCCCCGCGCTATACCAAGCTGGGGCTCCCGGCTGGACCTCACCATGGTCTCGCCCGCGGAGGATGTCCTGGAGCTGGACTATATGGAGGACGAAGAGGATGCCTCTGAGTTCCTCCTGTCCGACTCGGATGAGCAAGAAGATGATATCTTCATGTCGTCAGCTCAAGCTGCAAAGCCGGGAGCGATGGCTGCTCTCCCGGGCGATAGCACACCAGCTTCGCCCTGTCTGAGCATGGACCTGCAGGCCGTGTGTCCCCAAGCAGCGAGGACAAAGAGGCAGCTCCTTCCAGTCTTCCCGGAGATGCTGGACGAGGTGTCGGTCTCGTGGAGAGACCGCCCCTTCAGTAATAAGGCCCCAATCCAGGGTGCCTCCTCCCTGGACTGTGACGGTATGGAGAGGCTCGGCCTGCTCCGCATACCGCCCATGGAACCGCTGGTGGCAGCCCACCTCCAACCGAGGCTGGTTCCGACACCGAGCAGGAACCCCACGCTACCGGTGAAGGCAGACCGATTTCAGTCGACGATGACTGAACGGGCCTATAAAGCCGCAGCGTTGTCCGTCGAGTAAACCTGGGCCGGCGGTGTGGGACGAGATTGCAGCAATCACGGACATTTGCCTCCGTGTACAGCGCTGCGCGGTCCAGGCCACGGGCAAAGCAATGGGCATAATGGTGGTACAGGAGAGAGCCAGGTGGCTCAACCTGACCAACCTCCCAGACCGGGAAAAGGAGGATGTTCTCGACATGCCTATCGTTCCCGAGGGTATTTTCGGCTCTGCTCTAGTCTCGATGCAGCGGAGATGTGAGTCGAAAAAGAAGGAAGACGAGGCCCTCCACCTCTGTCTCCCCCGAAGGGTCCAGCCGCTACCTGCAACGGTCTTGCGGCAGTCCTTCGCCCAAGTTGCCTCACGTCCTGCCCGGTTCAAAATACCGAGACAGCAGAGGCCACAGCCCGCCATTCTTTGTATATTTACTGCAGTTGATCATGTATACCAGTAGTCGGATACAATATTTACAGTTTGAAAGGGTGTTAAATGAAATGTGGTGATGATTAATGGTTTTTGTGTTAATGTAATAGCAGTTAAAACAGGTCAAATTTGAACACCAAAGTAAGGGGGGGGGGGAAACGAAGACAATAGGAGGGTTAAACAGTCCCTTACTATTGAGGAAAAGCTAGGGCCTTTCATGTTTTATTTTTGCTCTCTTCCTATTAAACAACCATCTTACAGTACTCGAAATCCTCATTAAGATGGTTTATTTTTATATTAAATCAGACAAAAGGGATATAGAGACAGATGATTATCATGCCCAGCATTGAGCAGGTCCTATTGTTATATCTGCCAATGCATGCTATTTCAAGCTTCTTTTAGCAGACCAAGCCCTTAATCCCATTGTTAGATGCACAAAATCCAATTTGCACCAATTTCATACACTGCTGCTCTGAATTTACACCAATCTACACTATCTACCTTTAGAATTTGAATCAATTTTGCACTTATTCTCGTACCTAGTCCTTAAATAAAGTGGTGCTTGCATTTCTATTTTCTATTTCTTTTTCTGCGGTACAATACACAATCTTCACCTTTCACACTTGTATTTCTGATTATGGACCAAACCTGACACTAAGTGGTAATATTTAATTTTTCAACTCAACATCAACATAAATTAGTCACCCCATGAGATTGTCAAAATACAGTATGGTATCCCACTGCTTTTTTGATTTATCAAAGCAGCCTTAAAAAGATCGGATTGAATGTAAGAGCACGGAAAGAGAGGAGGCAAACATTGACACAGAAATATGATTAAATGCCAGTCACAGCCAAAAAAAAATGATATTACCAAACAATTGTTGTTAGAATATAGAAGAGCTGATTTCAAATAGATATATTTGGCAGTATCGCTAACAAAAGATGACGTGTATTACCCATCCAAAAAGACCTAATGAGTTTCCTTATTATTGCTGCATGCCACTTTTTCAACTTGTGCGCACTTATTGATGCTCCTGGAGTTATTCAGAAGAGCGTGTCTATGTGACATTTCATTATTTGAAAACCAAAAATAATCAGAATATTCTTTCTGGCATCATTCAGATAATCAGTGCAAGCAACAAGCTTCATTGCTTCCTCTATGAACCGCCGATACTAAAACTCCAAATTGCAACATGGAAGTCAAGTATGAAAGATAAGCAGATGTGTGCTTCTCAAATAGAGGGGAAGTAGATGTAAAAACATCTTTAACATTCATTCAGTCATTTGTACAGAGAGGCGACTGCATGTTTCAATGTGATGACGCACTGTTTCTGCTTTCATTGATTCATGGAAGAAACTGCTTGTGGATGCAGTCTGGGTCCATTAACTGTGATACTCTTCCAGGATGCTCCTTGTGTGGCCCGTTATTAAACCCAGTTAACAGCTGCCAAACAGAGATTCTTTGTCCATGACACAATCCCATATCTGAGCACAGCGAGAGCACTAAGAGACTTTCTGCCATTGTCAGACATCTGCTTTCAAACATTAACAATGCTTCATAGCCTCTAATGGAGTCTCCAGGGTAAACATGTCCATTTTTGAGAAGTGTTACATTCTAACTCCTCTCCATTTTTCTTTTTACTGTATTTCAGAGAATATCAATGGTTCAGATGTCTTTATACATGCATGCTCTTCATGTTGTTGTGAACAAATCTGTATGTCAGTAAGTCATTAAATGATTGGTTCTAGAATTCTTACTTTAAACACCCAACAAAAAAGGACACATGCCAGGACAAAACCTTTGATCATCTATTTGGCTCCGGTTGCATTGGAACAATCAACCAAAATGTGAAGTCAAAACTTTCTCTTGAGTGCGATTGCTGCTTTTCATTTGAGTCAAAGCCTGTCCTGACAAAGAAATGCAATATTTCAACAGTCAGCCAATATGTGCAATCATCTATATGTCCAGCAGTCCTGCCAGCAGGAAGAAAAAGGAAGTGAAAATCAATATTATCATGGCAGTATTGTGTTATCAGAGCGCATGTACGGAATCACTCCCCACCTTATGGCTTATTTTATTGCAGGAGCAGCACATGCTGAATCTCCCCGCAGTAACTAATATGGGATTTTTCTCATTACAGGCTTTGTGATCACAAGACAGAAGCGGCAGCTGTAAGTAGAAATGGAAGGAATACAGATGCAACCCAGCAGATAAGGTGGTGTGATCAATAGCTTCACATTTTAATAAGATTGAACCCCTTGGCAAATTGCATTGATTTGGGAAGGAGACGCTGGAAATAAATGAGTGGACGCAGGGCAATGGTTAGCCCTGTGCATTAATGTTACTCCTAAACCAACATCAGCAATCAATACAGATTGGTTTTCCTACAAATGTTTCCTCCTGAATCTTTTTGCTTGTTATATATGGCACCACAAATGCTATCAGGAAGCATTTAACCATCCCATGGCCTCGTAAAATGGCCAGTATCTTGAGCATAATGCGGTATTTGCATTATTTTTACAACATGCAATTACCCTTGAAAAGCAATGCTTAGTATAGTTTTAATCAAACAAAGTCTGTTAGCAAATCAAAGTCTTCCAGCTACACCTAAGTCACTCGTGATTCATATTTTCCCATAACATTTATAGGCAAGAGTATAAACGTAACAGATGTGCAGTCGTTGTTCGCTAATGAGCAGAGAAAACACGGTTTTATGACCTCTTCTGCTTTTCAATAATAAAAAAAAACTGGAAGCACTTTCTAGATGACGGAGGGACACATCAATCAAAGGCGGTGGATGTATTTTGAGACTAACCTTTAAAGTCACCCTGTTCTCCACAGTTAATTACAGAGCTGGCAAGCTCCAGTAGGGCCAATAATTCTCAAGATCAGGCCACAGGTCATTGGCTCCAAATACTTGAGCAAGTACACTTGATCATCACTTTATGGCTGGCTCCTTAAGTTGTGGATGAATATGTTACTCAGATGAGACAGTTTAAATGCAGGATATGGAAGCTAAATACTGGTTACTCAACAATCAAATTAATATAAACACTTGAGTCTCTGAATGCCTTCAATATTTTACAGCTCCAACTATTTGTGTGGATGGGTTAAAATGTCAGACTTGCTTGTTCATCAAGTGAAGACGTGACACAATGCTGTCTGGCTTCTTTTTTTATTCCAAGTCTGACCATCAGTTATTAATATACTTTCCTTACAGAGTGTTGAAAGTCAGTCAAAGTAATTTCTTGCAGAAAATGACCCGGTGAGACATGTTGACAGATTGAAGTCAAGGAGTCAGACAGAAGATGTGCCTCAAACTATTTTTCTCTCCATTTATGTGTTACTAATGAATCTATACTTGATGAGTATTTAATTAAAACTGCAATACTTTCCAATACTATATTCATCTGCCTCCATGTTTCCGGCTACTCACAACTACCATAATACTTTGTTGAACAATAATGCACCCTAGTCTGTTACTGTATCTAATGGTATGCCTATCTTTTGATTATATGCAGCATAAAATCCCATCTAAATAGTCTTAATAAAATAAAAGTATTCAAGGGTGTACAATCCCGTAGTCCTTGACAAGACAAGATACAACATTTAGACAACACATAAACCTCGGTGGAACACTGGCTCTGTTTATAGTCTTCCCCTGAAAGCACCTTTGAGTGCAGTGGTGCCATAAACAATGACCATTATTTGAACGCTAAGAAAGGATGGCATGGAAAAAGCAATGTCTCTCAGTGGTTTTGCGCACTTGGCTCATTTATTAATTTATTTCAGTATGGAAGAAAGCCCTGGGGAGAAGAATGTTTTAAAAATCCATGATTAATGAAACATTAATCATGAATTTTGTAGAGGAACAGGAAGAGTTGTCACTCTCTATTTGGGCCCATTAGAAGTTGGATGGAAGGAGGAGACAGGCAAAGGGAATAAGGGCGGCAGATCGTGTGGTGGAAGAGGATGATTTGGGGGTGGATGTCAAGGAATAAGAGGAGGGAGGGGGAACAGCAAATTAAAATGATGGGGAAAGCTCTTTGGTATTCAGAAGATGTTGGCATAGCAAGAATGCTTCAGTGTAGGCCTTTATTTTAAGCCCAATGGACAGTAATATTGAGGGCATAAAGGGAAACAAAAGAGCCAGCTTTACTTGTGCAACACAAACGAGAGAATAGTTTATGTTGATACAGTTAGAAGGAAAATCCTAATAATACTAATATTAATGTGTTCATCGATTAAAGGAGGGGTAGGTAAGTTTGAGAAACCGGCTCGAGATACACTTTTTGTTATATTCCATGGAATGCTCTTAATATCCTGATAGCAATGCATATTCTAAGTGCTTTGAAAAGAAATCCATAAAAAAAATTCATCTGTGGAAGCCGTAATACTGTAAAAACTACGACCAATTATTTTAGCCGGGCCGGCTAAAATAACTGGTTGGCCTACCTGTCTGTCAGCCTTCAATCTCGTGCACACACACACACACTCGTGCAGTCATTGCGTGCCGTCATTGGGCGTGTTTCCCGTCAGCTGTTGCTCAGTCGCCAGCAGCAGCAGCCGCTGCAGGGCAGTTTCACCATGGCAGAGTTTTCTTCAACATCGTCTACCGGTCGCAAAAGAAAAACTGTAATGGAGCAAATTATGAAGAAAAATAAAGTGGAAACTAGGAGAAGTCAAACCAGAGTCAATATCGGAGTTGCTTTTCAACTATGGCGACTATTTACGGAGCACACCGAGCTGATATGTAACGTTACCGGCGCAGCCTGCTCTCGCCAGCCAGACGTAACATTTGTAATACATTTTCACAAAACAAACATGCTAGCTTCAAACATATAAGCACTGACAATAACTGTGTTATACATTTGTTTTACATTCATTATCATGATCTTGTGCGCGTTCATGTGTGTTGGAGGAGGTGCTCTGTAGGAAGTCTGAAGGAAGGGGCGGATTCTTTTCGGTTGTGTACTTTGGAATTTTTGTGCACCCGAGGCAGTTTCTCAAACTTACCTACTGCTCCTTTAACTTAATGTATTAGCGTTAAATAGAATAATAATCTGTGAATTTTCATGATTAATCACAAGTTTTAAAACTGGTATCTGCCTGTATTTCAGGGGGAGATTGAACAAAAGGCTCACTTAAGGAGAAGAAGCATGAGCAGAGATTTTAAGGAAGAAATGTAAATACAGCGGCAAGCTTTGGAACAAACTCCCTCTCCGGCAGAAACAGGAAATGCCGTAACTTTTCATACCGATGGTTTCAAATCAGCATCACTTAGACAAAAACAAATAACAACTAAAATAAAACTCCAAAAATCTTCGTGTTTCTTTTTTGTAAATGTATTTTCGTTTTAAAATATGATATTCATCAGCAACTTGGTTTCTGCAACAGTCCCTGTAAATATACACAACTTGATAATAAAATGCACACATTTACCATTTTCAAGACTCAACATGGGTACATGAAGTAAAAAGAATATGAGGTAAAATGAAGTGGTTAACATCTGTATATCGATATCTAATGTCTATCTTGTTGTGAAGTTTATCAGAAAATGTTTGCACTGAACTGTTTGTAAACAGAGTGTTTCATGACGGACACAAACAGTGTTAAGTGGGTCAGGTGACACTCTGTGAGGGTTCAAATTCCCGTCAGCTGACTCGAAGAAAAGACATGGCATCTCAGTCTCACCTTTCCGTTAAACAGTTAGGTTTCAGTTTGTGTTCATGTGCATCCTTGACCACAAGTAAGTCACGTGTTTGTTATTCAAAGCTAATAGTTTCCATGAATACGTTCACCAGCTGTTTTAGTCATTTTGTTATAAGTTTAATATTGAGTTGTAGAGCCTCTGTGATTGCCCTCTGTATAATGTGCGCTACACAGGGCATATTATCTCTGCTGCTATCATACTGCAGCACTATCTGTTCCGACAGTGGAGACCCTGTCCACTATCTCACACTGCTGTGACACTAGGAACTGGCTAGCTTGAGCATAGTTAAATGCCTTTCATCCCTCCTCACCACACGTAAAGCCTTCTACTGCAGCTGTGTGGTTACACTAAGGTTGTTATGGTTCTTCCTGATGTTTGGTGGTGTCCAGACAGTGCTACTGTATACATGTAGTTTGTTCCATTTTCTCTGCTTGCTTTGCTTTTTAACTGCCGTGTGATTCATGGCAAACTGGTTGGTATTACAGGTGCAAGTTTGGGTAAAACCTGGTAATGTGATTGTTTTGGGTTTGTTTTAAGATTTCCAGATTAACCACAAGTATTTAAGCATTAACTTTCACATCCCAAAATGAAATACAATGTCACAATCTATTAAGCAAATCAACTTGCTTTTTACATCTTGAAAATAACACACCACTTGATATCTCTGGTGTCACCTTCTCACCAAAACGAATTCATTTCAGCATCCATGCCTTTGTGCTATGTGTGTAATATTTCCTCCCATGTGCATGCAAATCATGAGGCTTATGGAACTACAATAGCACTTGTCAATATTTGTGCCAGGTACAACAATCCCCTCTTGCCTAACCTTCTGCTGAATGCTAAGTGCCCAAATCGAAATGAGAGACAGCAAAAACAGGAGACTTTTCAACAGTGATGCCTTTGAGGCACACATTTCTATGTAGAATATGGGTATGGGATGGGTGGATTGAAGGGATACAATGAAATAAACATGGCAGCTGCTTCTGTTGTGAACTTCCAGTGATTTCACAGCTCTTGGAATTTGACAGTGGCGGCACCATTGAGTGACTGCTGATAACGGCGGTGGGGGCTTTGAGTGAACAACAAAACTTAGCAGTGTTAACCCTGCATACTAATTCAGCCTGCAGACACTGTGTTAGATGTGACTTCCTGAGGGCTGGATGGAGATGATACACTTTTTATTACCCTGTTAGACCGCAATAGAGAGGCGAAGTCCCTCCCCTTCCGAGGGAGCTCATGGGACCCCGGAAGCGGAAAAATATACATTGAAGTCAATGGAGAGATAAACGTTATCTTTTGATCCCGTTTGAATTGTGCCACGAATGACACATATGATGTTTGTCAATCTTAAACAATCCTTTCCATGTAAAAAAAAATCACAGTTTGTCGTAAAACTGTTGAAATATAAGACTATGAAAAATACGCAACTAGAAAGACTACAAATCCCAGAGTGATGGTAAGTGATGTCACCATTGTTTTCCTCCACTAAGAGATAGCTAATATAGATATCATCTATCTATATGGCGCTGGCTAAGATAAGATAACTTTAACAAGATGCCTGTGTGCTTAGTACCAGGTTGTTATCATACCAGCAATGGGTCTTGCTCGTTCTTTCGCCTCCTGTCTGATGAAAGGAACAGGAGTGGCTGGATCAAGTTAGCTACCTAGCTAGTAGCTAGCACGTTAGTTAGCATTACAGCCTTGTCATTTTTATTAGCCTTAACAATAAGTAACATCAAGTAACCCAACATGTTAAACAGTAAGAGTAGTAGTCATATTTCGTGAACCATTTGAAGAGTACTGTCACAGCGGTGTGATCATAATACACCATTTAAGCCTGGGGAAGAAATGCTAACGCTAACGCTAGCATCGGCGATCTGTTCTACGTCATGCTATCTGCACAAATGGTTGACATTAAACATTAAAAAGACCAGGCAGTTCAGAGAGAATCAAAGGCAGGCAGGCAGCTTTGCATGACATTCTTCTGGACGTGTTTCATTGTGGTGATAGTGAGCGTAGTCAATCCTTTTGTTGACAAGACAGAACAACACACGTCACCAAGATGGCCGTCACTACTGCTAGACCGGAGATGTAGTTCATTCAGCGTTTCACACAAAAAAAAAGTGTTACTTCACAGTTTTACGACACATTATTTATTTTTTTGACTTGCAAAATTATCTTTTAAATTGACAAACATCATATGTGTAATTCGTGCCACAATTCAAACGGGATAAAAAGATAACGTTTATCTCTCCATTGACTTCAATGTATATTTGTCCGCTTCCGGGGTCCCAGGAGCTCCCTCGGAAGGGGAGGGACTTCGCCTCTCTATTCAGTATGTATACTCACAGAGATAATTGTATACACAGTCAAGGCAATATAATATAAACACTTGAATTTATTAATGTAACTATATTTATCTACAATATAATAGGTCTGAGAGGCAGCACTGTGAGTTACCAAAACAATATTATATACATAAATAGAAATGTACGGAAATTATTGTATTTAGGGCTATTGCTAATAAAACGCATACTGTGGGTAAACTGGCATGCAATTTAATTGTACACCAGCTTTAACTTGTCGCAGATTGTTCCATAGGGAGGATTTATCTGCTTTATATTATACTTTCATGAATTTACTCAGCATGTCTGCACCACTTTTACACATAAGTGAACACATACAGTACTATGGTTATCTTAAAACCACGCTAACTTTACATGGAAGCTGCCACATATACACGTTCTCCTGGCGAGACGTCAAATCATCTTTGTAATATTTATAAAACTATAGATCCTACACATCCACTGGACGTAGATTATAAAAGTACAATATACACTTCTCGCTAGAAATCTCATAAAAAAGCATTTTAATGGAAAAACAATTCTACAATTTAGGATTTTCCAGAGAGGGTTATTTGTGAATAAACGACCCTCCGGAGCGTTTGCAATCAACGGGAGCATGTTGTTTCTTACACGACCACTAGAGGTGCCACACTTTAAAACGTGACTGGGTCGTATTTAGCTGCTGAACAATCGACCTACTGTATATGGTCGTTTTTTGTAGGAGGACAGGCTGGCATTGTTATGTATCACCTTGGAAATGTGTTGTTTAATCTGAATTTAAAATCTGTGAAAGTAGTCTTCTACTTTCTCTTGATCTTGCAAATGAAAACGAAATAAGATTCAGATTCAATACTTTCCTCAGGCAGTGGTGTTAAGTGAAACAGGGTGCATGCTGGGTAGCAGCCTCGATGGAACTAAAGGTGATCTAATGTTCTCAGGTAGCAATCAAGAGGTGCAGAGAGACATATTGAGGGGGTGGATGCAGGGGTGGTTGGTGGCAGGTACCAGAGAACAGTTTCCCTCTCTGTATTCCTGCCATCTCCTGCCCTGGGGCACGGTACAAACACATACTGAGGCCAGGAGAGTCAAGTCATTTCCTCCCTCTGCACCAATCCAGCCGTTTGGCATAGCTTGCATCTGACGATAATCCCACATCTGTCGGAGGCTAAAACCTGACTGGCTTTTGATAGCAAACCTCTCACATTCTGTGGCCTACTGACTGGAGCTCCGGCCATCTGGGCCATGCATAGATTAGCAACATTACCCGATCAGTCTCCTCTATCAAACCCTAAAAAGAGGCAAATCATGAGCTGGCGTGATTGTGAGTACGTTCTGTGAATACTTGAACAATGATGTCGTTTTGACGTTAATGTATCAGAAATGGCTAATCATAAATAACAAACATTCCTGCACAGGGTTATATCATAGTGTTTGATCCATGATGTATAGCTACTGAAGCATCGTGTAGGTGTATCAAAGGCCTACTTCATGTTTTATTAGAGGTGTTCAGTCAGATGTATGCCCCCTGCTCCCACTTGCAGCCCCCACCCTCCCTCCCCCACACACACTCTCTTGTTGCTCCATTTATCAAAAGCTGAAATAATGTGGCAGGGATTTATTATCTTATTCAGGAGCCAGGCTTCATTTGCACAACAGAGGCCACAATCCTCAATCGGGCATTGATTTCTTTTGATTTATGTGGAACAAGCAGTGTTAGGAGTGCATGTTCATTGAGCCCCGTGCCCCTCTAGTCTCCTTTGTTTACAGTGACAGTGATATGGACTATGATGAAACGTGGAAGCAAATCAACATAGCTTTCCTGCAGATGAGCATTTAGGAGTTGTTTGGCTCGATAACAAGTCATTTAGGGCCAACATTCAGAAAATAGAGTCATTTAATATTGTATAAGTCACCTGGAATGCGACCATTTTATTATAGCTTGATTAATAAATGAATCAATTATGTTATGTTTCAAATTGATTAGTACCTTTATAAACACACTTACGCAAGCAAATCACGTCATGTTTTTTTGCTTTAACTTTCATTATCTTTTGGAGACCATGGCTGTGTCCTTATATCCTAACATAACCATAAGCTGTAAATGCAACCAAGAGAAGAACTTGGCAGTAGTATGAACTCTTACGGCCCCTACACACGGTGGCGGGCATTGACGCTTCAGCGCTTCTGCCCATTCACTTTGAATGGGGTGACGTCACGATTCGCTGAACTGCATTGCGGGAGCAAAGCGTAGCTTCTCTCGCGTTGCTCGCTTCAAAAGTAGAGCAATGTTCTACTTTAGCCAATCGAATCATATGCCAGTACAAGCTCTAGCCAATCAAACCGCGTGCTTGTGTGTCTGGGGCAGGAGATTCATGTGATTGGTTGTTGGTCGAGCTTCAGACACACCCGCCGGCAAGCGTCAACGCCCGCCGCCGTGTGTATGGGCCGTTACTCTCGCTAACAGCATTGCTGCTATAATGGCAACATCAGAAAAGGCAATTCTGTAGCCTTTCAGGTTTGATTCGAGGGTGTTTACATCCACATCCAAAGAACCGAGTATAAAAATTGCTGCCCTCTTTATACTCCCCAAGGGTGAAAAAGGCCTGCGACTCCTACACTGTTCACCCAGAACTAATGTGAACACCTGCTGAAAGTCAGCACGCTGCTCTCATATGTTTTGTTTTATTTGAAACCCAGTGTGGTGGAAGAGAGCCAAAACAATGGAAAACATATTACATACACCACACTCTGAAACACTGTTATGTCTATTGTATATTCGCTCTTATTGGATTCAGAATATTCAATAAAATCTCCATAATTACTATGCTAAACATATCAGCTGAGACATAAATTATCCCTTACAAATATGTTTTGTCGTGCCCAGTGTAATACATTTTAAGTGGAAAATACAGCTAGATTGCCAGCATCTAATTTGAGAGTGTAGCTGCTTGAAATGGTGTGCCTAATAAAGCCTGCAAAGTATACGGTTAGAGTAATAAAAGATGATTCTATATCTTGAAAAATGCTTTTTCCTCTTGAAGACTGTTCCTGTCTCTATCTTGTAATTCTCTTGGTGCATGAGTCGGCAAAGAGGAGTTTTAACACATCATGTGAAATGCTGAATAGAGGACCACAGATTGGATTTAAAATAGAAAATCGATCCAAATGAGATTTTGATTTAGATCATCAGAAACAACAACAGGATCAGCTTATTTCCCTATATCTGCCTTCATCTCTCTATACCTGCCTATCACGTTTGAAGAAAAAACAACATTGACACACATTTCTGGTGCTTGAAGATTTACCTTTTTGTGGTACATTACCAAAAAAGTAGTTGATGTTTCGGCTTGATACCATGAAGTCGATCTTAAATGTAAATGAAAGTTGTCAGGGCATAAAAAAGTGATCTTTGTAAATCCAAACTCAAACAATGGCATTGTAGCTGGAAAATCTAAAACTTGATTGAAATCGTTACATTGAAATTGAAAGTGATACTGTACTGTGCTTTTTCCTGGAAAGCTCATGAAGATTCCTTATACCCTATTCTGCTGCGTCTATACTTGAGCGATCCTACCTAAATATACAGTGAACTTTAATTTGAATCAATGCTCCCTGATCATGCTTTACATGACTTCACAGTTAGAGGCTATGTGCAGCCAAGGTCTCAATAAAAAAAGCATGAATCATCCTGGAAGATTATCCTACATTCAGAGGTAATGTTGGAGTCAACGGCACACAGATCTTGGCTCAAGGCTATTGAACTTGGTATTGATTTGAGTTAATGCGGGTGGAGGCAACATGTTGCTTAAAGGCTGTTTGCTACAGATGACATGCTAACATGTGTGGGTGTTGTTACTGTATTACTTAATTGTGGAATTAATTATGTTAAAACAAACTGTCTCTCCTCTACAGTTTTGCTATATTTCATCATGCAAGAATATTGGCAACCCAACATTTAGCATGGAATAAAATGACTTTGGTATATGGTGCTCTTCAATCTGAATAAGACGAATGTTAAAAAACATATAGATTAATTTCTCATAAAGGAATCTGCCAAATCTTCTGTCAAGCCCATTCCTGTTTTCATGCAGTTAATGTGGTAGACGGTAGATGGGATAATCTCTCTTTCACTTGTCATCATGTCATTTCTTAAATATTTATTGACACTGAGAACAGTAAGTTCATGTCAGTATTTTGACATTACACACACTAATAAAAAATGTTTTATTTCATTTAACATAACATTTCAACAGATACTATTTCCACGCACCCATCTATTCATTTATCCACGTACATTTCATATTCCCTTTTTCCTGTTTTTTTTTAGGCGACTGGAATCTGTCCCAGCAGGAATTTGGCAAGTAAAGGAAACACCTTGGTGCACAGTTACTTTCAGTTTGTTGACAATCTAAGTGATAACAGAGAGTCTTTGTCTGTTGATTTAGAGATCAAATTGGGCATCTGGTCCTAAAGTACATATTTTCAAACCACATCTCTTTACTAGGTGATGCAACAACGCACTATTTAGTTGTTTGTAAACCAAAAGATCATAAGACATTTAACCATGTTACTGTTGGTTTTACGAAATAATCAGAAAAAACTAGGGCGATTTTGTCAATTCACATATTGTCATTGTGGCTTTACACAGCTACAGTATTTTGGATAAACACATATTTCTCTGTCATGGCTTTACAACTGCAGTATTTTGTATAAACACATGTATTTGTGATCGCTTCATAGCAACAGTATTTTGTAAATCCACAGATTCTTTCTGTGTTGACATCGAACCCTGGTGCGTTTACCCTCTTGGTGCGGTTAGGTTGGGTCGGTGTGAACGCAGTCCGAGACCTCTGAAGTGAACTAAACAACCAGACTCTGGACTCTAAATAAGTGGTCTCGGACCGCTTGCAAGTGAACTCTGGAGCGGTTCATCGCTGGTATGAACGCAGTCCGCACCAAAGCGTAGTATTTACGTGTCACATAAATGCGGATATCTTCAAAATCTTTAGCGAAAGAGTGAAGCAGAATGAAGTGTTGCTTCACTCAGTAAAAATGCTCCGTAAACTATACACACACTGGCGGTTCTATGGGGTGGCACGGGGTGGCACGGGGTGGCACGGGGTGGCAGCTGCCACCTCAGAAAAAGGCCTCGCCACCCTAGTTGCCAAACTGCATCTAAACACAGCTGTGCGTTTGATAAATACTTTCAGATTTTTTATTTATTATATGCTACTTATTAGCTACATGGCCCTAACTTGTAAAGTTATACAAGCAGACTCTTGCAGGCCAGAGCTGGAGTGATTCAACAAAAACAAAAAGCCATATCTGAGAAGTGATTAGGATGAACAGAAAGAGGAAAAGGAAAAGAGAGTACACTGAAGAGACCAGGCGGCTCAGAGCAGGAGGAAGCCAGGAGGAGATGAAGACATTAGTGAAGAAGAGGAAATGTGACTGTGAGGAATAAATATGAAGTGTCAGAAAGAGGGACATAGGCAGGGATCAGGAGGCAGATGAAACTCCAGCTGGACCACATCGTATGTTTTTATTCTCCTTGCATATATTCCATTACAGCAGCACAATCTAGCGGCTCTTAGACAAATATTTATTGAAATGTGTTACTGCACAGGTTACCTTTAGCTCTCTTAAGAGATGGGTGATGTCATTTGTGTATATTATAATTAAGTACTTGTACCGTACTTACAGTGAACAGAATTATAGGGTATCATGAGTATGTTCTGCTGTTTTATACTATAATATAGTTTGTTTGTCTGAACACCTTGTTTCTCTTGTGCATTAAGAACACTTGTGTTAGGGCATGATTGAACAATAAATAGGTTATATATACAGTTTAAAATACCACGTACTGTACGCCCTCCCATGCCACCCTGGCATGACCTCTTGCCCTCCCTTTGCCACCCCATGTAAAATGTTCTAGAACCGCCACTGAATACATAAAAGTCAGAGCCACCTGTCGTCAGTGAAACATCCCTCCTTACTGCAGAACGTCTCTCGTTATATGTGTTATAATGTTTTTACCGCACGTTGTCTGATTATATAAGCATATGAGTATGTTGATATGCTCTCCAGATTAACAGCAGTATGAAAATAACCTGCCGATGCTCCATTGCGGAGGCTACGGGTGGAAGTTGTCGGGATTCGGAATTTACCCCCTTAATGTCTGACCAATTGTTGAACAGCATTTCCGTGCACATGACTTGTGTTTAAACCAAACCTTCTGAAAAATGAAACAATGCAACAAACTGTCGTCTGGTGCGCACCAGAGAAGCGGACTATTAGGTGTGAATGCGACCTAAGATTTGTTGACAAGTATTTTAAGCATTTGATTAGTTTATTCCCTGTTAAATTAATTATTTTTTCTTGTGATGTTTAATGATGTCAAACGAAAATTCTATTTTAAAAGCATATTGTCCTTGGATCTTTTAAACCATGGTTTTCTGTAGAAATGTTATTTGCTTCCATGACGCCCTGTTACTGATCTCAACGCACATCACTGACTCGAGTGGATCAAAGCACCTGGACGTGTTCAGACAGCCCTGATCATTATACACAAGTGTGTGAATGTGTGTGTGTGTGTGTGTTACTTCAGTTATTATGAAGTTAAGGTGAGAAAGTGGGGTGAGAAAGTGGGGTCAGAAAAACAAGGTGTATAACAAGAGGTCAGACTCTGAGAATCCAGTAAACCTGCTGGCTTTTGGTTGTTGAAAATATAATTTCTGGCCGTAGTTGTATTTTGCCCCCATTGAAGCAATCTACAGACAAAAGAAGGCGACAGTGGAGAGAAAGAGAGAAGAGGTGTAAACAGCTGTTTTCTTTTTATTTCCCTGCTGATTTTGAGTGTTTTTTTTAAAACCCTAAATAATAATTAATTATATTTCAGTCAGACAACTCACGAGTTTCTTTAACATGTTTATTAGAAGCAGCATATAGTTGAGTTTGGCGATTAGGCTCGGGCATCATCACTCCATAGATATACATGCACGATGAGTGATGATTAAATAACTAACCCCCGAGCCTACAGGTGGAAGCTGGGGTGGAAGCTGGGGTGGTGGTGGGGCAGGCAAGCAGCAGCGACGTAGGTAGCTGCAGCAATCGCAGCAGCAAGCAATGCATGGAGAGAGATCTGGCAGGTTAAATAGAGCGGCATATTAAGGAGACTCTGTTTGGTTGGTTGTAGAGTGGCAAGGGGCGTTATGTATGAATGCAGCATAAGTCCTCGAGTTGACTGCCTGAACTAGCTCGCAGGCTTCGCCCCATTAAATAATGATTCGGTTTTGTTTGTCTGAACCGCCCTTTCTCTTGCAATATTACATGAATTGTCGTAACTTTTCTCAAACAGTCTCGGCAACCGAGCCATGAAGCTTGTATGCTCTATTATTTTTAAAAGTAACATGTTTTTGGACTACTGTTTTAAAGCTATGAGTTTGCATTTTGGCCATTGCCTTCTTGTACAACCAATCGCTAAACAAGGCCTTAGGTGACCAGAATGTTACAACAAAGGCTCAATTACAAATAGCCAAGCCCTTAAGAATACCCTGCTTTATCATATATTTCACTTGCACGTGACCATCATTTACTAAATGAACAATACACTGTACTGATGAAGATTTAAAGTTTGCGATTAAGGCCAAACTCATGGGGAATGTTTTCTGAGATAACAAATACATTGAGAATCTACTTCATTTTCTCATGGACTTGTATACAATTGGACCTCTTTTTGCAGCCAGTGTAGCCACCTCCTGTCGGCCATTAAAAAGAATGCAGTCTGAAGGCACCTTCATTGTGGCTACTCTTTTTAGACCCATTGGTTGCCCCCACAGTGATGAAAACAAACGTTGTTGCATGTGGTCAGTAATGTCAGCTGGTTAAGTCAGCATGGCAGTAGACTCTCTTTTGGAGGGTTTAATAAGCCACTTCCACTCCCCCATAATTGGCTTGAGATGGCACTCTATACGGCGTAACCTTCACATGCAGGTGCAAATGGAGTGGAAGTAGGGTAGGGAGAGGGTGTAGGGGCCAGGTAGTTGGGTCGATAATTAACTCCACCAGGAAGTTGTAGGTACTTTTTCTATTACTAACGTCTTTGAATTGTTCACCTATGCTAAAATATAAGAGAAGCACAAGTAGTACAACAGGTTAGTGTTTCTATTCCTTTTTTGCACAGAATGTGCCTTTTTAAAATTAAATAAATAACTGCTTCATTACTGTAAATGTGTTGTTTGATAAACAATCTAAAAGAAACCTAAATGGACCCTGTTGCTTTACACAAATCAAATGACACATAATAGAACTGAGAAAATAAGTGTTTCTTATGTGTTAATTATTCTATTTTGAAAATGGCCTCCGTATAATTAGCACCTGAACGCCTTAAGACGACAAAGTGAATACCACCTGAATATAAAGATGTGACATTCGCAACTCCTCCCTTTCATTGCTGCACACAGAACAGATAAAAGAACATATTAAATGCACTGTGTCTCGCACCGTGAAGGCGAGCCTAAAAGAGATTGTGTGAACTCCCTGCCACACCTCCCAATTCTATTCCTCCTCCTCCCTTATCTTCAAAGCGGGAAGAAAAACTCCAAGAACAGGGTTTAGGTCCCCGGAGATACTCAAAGAATGAGATCCTCTGACTGCTGCATGTAATATTTCACAATTTAACCTCCTCGGATGATAGTTGAAGGTGGATTAGAGCACATCATTATCAGAAAGATTCTGATTTTCGATTTAAATGTAAATCAGTCTTTTTTTTTTCAATTATTATTGTGCTGCATAACTTGAGGTGTGGGAGCAAGAATTGATAGGTTTCACACTTAAAAGGGGCCCTTTGATACATTTAGAAAAGTCTGTGAAGCAGCGTGTTGGGGATTCATTGAAAACTTGTACTGATAGTAATAAATCAGAAATATTTAATCTGATTTCTCGAAATTGTTGGTCATTTTTTACAACAGAACTTGCACTGATACAATCAGAAGGATATGCTTATTCATTATGGGTTTATTAGGACATTATAAAATGTATTCAAGACATATTCAAATAACCAACCAAGATGATCATTCACCATTAAATCTTCTGACATGTTTCAGAAGTCTTGATGGGTATTTTGGCATTATATCAGAACTGTTAACACAAACATGTTTTTTTTTTTTTTAAAGGAACTTCATTGTGCGTGTCCGGCAAGGCACTGCTATTGTGATGACCATTTCTGACAGCAGATGTTATCATTGAATTGCCCACAGCAAAGCAGAGCCCACAGTGACCAATATACATATGCATCTGTCAGGAGTCAGGAGAGTGTTCCGTGATGGAAGAGGTCCAAAAATACTTCACATATCAAACCAAAAAAAGATTCACTTCACAGTGATACTATGAAACATATCTGCCCCAGTTTACCCAATCGAGTACACTAACGGACTCCCTTTATAGAAAGACTAATTGCACGCCCACGCAAAATACCCAGTGTTTACACACACGTTACCCATCCAGGACGCATCCAGTGATTCCACAGCTTGCACCTTGCATATGATGCAACCTATTAGGTTTAAGTTGTATCAAACATTTCCCTCAGAATGATTGAAACATGAATCCATATTAATGTGATCACATCTGATTGAAAGGAAGCATTCTCACACATGTGATTTCATGTCAAATTGAACAGGATGCATAGATTGTAATATCCTCATTGCATTGTGTTAACCGCAGGAGCAAGTTTTCTTCTGTTTCATCTTTATATAGTAATCTTATATCCAAACATTAACTAGCTCTCAAATTGATAATGATAATATGTCATACATCTTGAATCACTCTTGGGTAGTGCTACCGACCCCTTTGCCACGTTTCGCTATGTGTTTAACTCTTTACATTATGACTGCAAAAGATTAATGTATGTCAAACATCTGACAAAGTAATTGGTATAGTGGCTGTCGCAGGACTGTAATAAGTCTTTCATTTTATTCAGCCTAAATAAATAGTCATATGGTTAATGTTGGGGGAGTGGATTGTAAAATAGGCCTGAATAGAAAGGCTTTTGGTGTTGCCAACTTGGAGACTTTTTTGCTAGATCTGGCAACCTTTGGAGCTAGTGCTGCTAGCTAATATCATTACAAAAAAAAGTATGGCCAGGCTTTGTTGGTAGGATTATGTTAAACATCTTGTTTACTCTTGCTGGCTTCTTCAATGTCACAAACCCAAGCTTTCAAAACTGGTTCACATACTCAGTGAGCTTGACCCTCACTTGGTAAAGCTAGCAGACAATATACTGGGGTTTATCCCCGTGTGGGGGACCCGAGTTCAAATCCGCCATGGGACCATTTACTGTGTTGTCCTCTGTGTCCATTTCAACCCCCTCTCCTTCGATAAAGGCACTGGTGGCCTGAAACATCTTTGGAAAAACAGTAATTTGACATAACATTTCATGTGTACATTTTTGAAAGCACAATGATCTTAAAGAGTAGAAGAAGCTAACACTAAGGCTGCACATTTAATCAAAAATGTTATAAAAACTGCAATATTGACTGGTGCGATTTCTTTTTTACAGTAAGCACAATATTTGGTAAGGAAAAATATGTGAAAATATCGGAATTAAATATTATACTCTGTAGAGAAGTACGACCTACAAATGCTATTCTACAGATTAAAGAAACAATTCTTGTTTGGTACAGATCCTCTTAAAAAAAATCACACCATGATCATTTACAAATGTTTTCCAATTTTAATATTTACACTGTTTTTAAAAAGATCTCTAATATCATATCAAATTGCAATATTAGTTGTTTTTTTCCAAATCTTACTGCCCTAATCACTACTTACTTGTGATTAATGTTATTATATGTATGTCAAGAATAGCAACACATTCAGCTGATTCCTACAGGCTGAAACACAAGCATTGGTTTGCTAATTATTGAAGAGAGTCCTTGGAGGCTGGGCACATATGGCCCGACGTTAGCAGCTCAGACTAAACGGTTGGTCTACTGTTAATACCAGTCAACAGGACAAAGACGGCCGTCACAAATGAAGATGAGGGATCACACACAACCTGATTCTGTCACTCAAAATAACTCCCATTGTTCCGAAGCAGCTCACCGTACAATATACTCTAGAAACACACTGCACTGAATTTGCTGTAACATGCACATTACCCTACAGACATGTTTGTACAGTAACATTATCCGGATCACTTAATATTTAACAAGAAACTAATGTTGATTTTTGAAAGCTTAAATATGTATTGGTCCAACTAAATGTGTGTACAGAGGCAGCCCCTAAGTAGGAGCTGGAATTATTGCTGATGCAAGCTATCCGTATTTATGGAAATGGTTGTTAAAGGTGACTTCTCTTCTGTTTTTTTATTTTATATAACTGTCACCAGGGTCACTCACAGTTTTCACCCCATAATTACTTCACACTTCAAGATATCTTCCAAGAAAACCAAACCAAACAAACAGCTTTGAGTCAACAACAGCGTTTCCGCCAGGGGGGCGTCTTGCCGTCATTTGACGCCCTTATTCAGCTCGGGACGCCCTGAACTACAGATGAAGCACTTAATTTCGGACTCCAGCTTACCTGTTCCTGCCTACGCCCAGTTTCGAGGAAGGTCAAGCCCTCCCACTATTTTCCAAGAGGGCGTTGCCAGATTTTCAATTTCAGGTTTTCAATGATCCATTGCAGCTGGCTTCATTATAATTACATTTATTTATAACGGGGGCGGTCTCAAGTCAAGCTGGAGGCTTTCCCTTGAGCGAGGGCAGACTGGTGGGATTATTTTTGGAGTATTGAAGATCGTTTCCCCGACATTGGCGGTGCCTGCTACAGGACAACACGGAACGTGCGCGATTTGGACGCGATGAGCAGTGCTAGTGGAGCACGCGCGTTAGCTGCGAGCACCAGAGCCTCGCAGCGGCGAAACTGAGGCTCCGTGGTAAACTGTGGTAACATAGGGAACCGTTTGGGAGCCGTTTGGGAGCCGTTTGGGAGCCGAAACAGCCGGCGCTTTAAGAGAGCCGAGCCAAATGATCCGGCTCACTAACGTAAAAAGACAGTATCTGTAAAGGCCGCTACACACCAACCTGAGACCAAAGAACGCGTACCGAAGGCGTCCCGACTTTTACGTCCGCTACGTCGCCTGCGTCGGCTACGCCGCCCGCCTACGCCGCCCGCCTACGAACACACCGCAAATACTTCAGTTGATGAGTGGCAATAACTGTCCTTACCAGCAGGCAGCGGTAGTGTGTATTCGTCATTCAAAAGAGGCAACAACCGGAAGACAGACTATACACCGAGAGAAGAAGAACAGGCTGCGTGATATAAACAAACAACAAATAGCGTCTGGGTTCCATTTTCACTCTCTCTCGTCGATCGAAAACATGTAAACATAAAAAAGAAACTCTTGCGTCCAGGTGAGATGAAAATGAAAAATATGAACCGTCTGTGTGTGCCTTCTTAATCGTTTGTTTTGGTCCCTCACTTCCGCTTCGCTTCTCATGCACTGAGTCGCTAAGCTGAACAGCCAATCAGAGTGATTTCTTTGTCCCGACTTTCTCTGACGGCCTCTGACGGCCTCTGACGGCCTCTGACGGCCTCTGACGGCCTCTGACTCCCAAAATCGGGTAGGTGTGTCAGGGCCTTAAGGGACCCCGCTCTCGGGTGGACGCCCTCTCAGCCCTGGTCTGGCGGAAACACTGGTCAACAACCTTGAGCAGAATCAGCCTACAGTGTAACACCAAACAGCTAGCTCTAAAGCACCAATTACTGTAACATGAATATGTTCACAAAAGTCCAAATTCTTGAATTAGCTGTTTATTTGCCTGCAAATCACGTGAGTTGAATTATTAAACATCTTTAAACAAAGTTTGCTCTTACAACAGTGCTGTAGAATGAAGACCACATGCTAATGGTGGAGCTTTTCCCTTTTTTTCCCTGTGTCGACATAAATTGTTGGATAATTTCAACAAATCTCTGGATGTCTGATTACACTGTCATAACGCCGTGCCTGCGTAATTTGGTTATCTGGGTCCACAGCGACATCACACTGAAGAGCACTGAATGGAATAGATGAGGGCTCCTGCGAGGGGCCTGGCAATTGAAGAAAGAGCTGAGCGAAATTAGAGGGCACATAAAGTGTGGCAGACACTGGTAAATCAGTTTTCCTCGGCAATTACAGCAAGATAGCTTTTATTTCATCTGGGGAGGGCAAGAGTGGGTGCAGCACTATACAACTGTCAGCCAATACAAGCAAAATCTACAGCTTACAGTAAATCTAGTGGGTTTTTGAGGATTTTGTAATGACCTGCCTTGTCCTTTACACGGCTCACAATCTGATTATTAGTAGTGGAGGACAAGAGGCTAATTGAAGTGTCACTCTGCGCTAAAGTGTCTTTCTTTTTCCCTTTTTCTGCCGAGAGCAGAGAATCATTCCATTTGAATAAGTAATCAGCACTTCAAGTATAGAGATGGCCATTGATTATTTGGCACACTCACACACTCTTGAAAAAAAATACAAATACTGTACAGCGGAACAGAGGAAACAAGCATGACACATAATTAGTCAAGAAGCAAGATGTTGAATAAAATGTATTTGATATGTATTTATTGTAATGCAAATGATCAAGGTAAGGAACAAACGGTATGTTGTCTTTAATAGCAAGGGTGAAAAAATACCTCACTCATATGCAAACTAGTTTATATATATGTAATGACGTTAGGTAACAATCTATTTCACTTGGCGGATGTTTTTATCGATGTAACTTACGATAACTGCAACAAAACATTAAGATACAAATTCAGAACAGCAAGTCCAATGGTACATTAGTTTCAAATGAGCTTAAATCCTTTAATTGAGTCATTATTAATTAAAATAATGGTGTGGTGTAATGGCAAAAGGTGCAGGCAAAACAGTAACATACTGTAAATGTATTCTGCATTTGTCTATTATACCTTAAAGGTGGGGTAGGTAAGTTTGAGAAACCGGCTTGAGATACACTTTTTGCTATATTCCATGGAATGCTCTTAACATCCCGATAGCAATGAATATCTTAAGTGCTTTGACAAAAAATCCATAAAAAATGTCATCTGTGGAAGCCGTGGCGCTGTAAAAAGCACGACCAATGGATGGCCTACCTGCCTGTCAGCCTTCCATCTGTGCACAAACTTATCTCGTGCCCTCATTGGTCATGTGCACGTTCGTGTGTGTTGGAGGAGGGGCTCTGTAAGGAAGTGGCAGATTTTTTCCGGCTGTGTATTTTCAAATTCTAGCGCACTCGAGCTGGTTTCTCCAAAATGACCTACCCCACCTTTAAGTCATATTACTATAATGCCTTGAATTCTTTATTATTTACCGAACACTGAGATATCCCTTGACTTGTATTTAGCACCTATTGAAAAAACAAAGTTGCATTCATCAAACAACAAAGCCTACACTCTGGTTATTGGTAGCTCTATTATGAGACACGTGAATTTAGAGACCGAAGCCTCCACAGTCACATGCATTCCGGGGGCCAGAGCGGGCGACGTTGAGGCGCATCTTAAACTGCTGGCTAAAACTAAACACAAATACAGTAGGATTGTTATTCACGTCGGTGGTAATGATGTTCGTTTACGCCAATCAGAATGCACCAAAGTTAACGTGGCGTCGGTGTGTAGTTATGCTAAAACAATGTCGGACACCGTAATCTTCTCTGGCCCCCTCCCCAATCTGATCAATGATGACATGTATAGCCGCATGTCATCATTTCAGCGCTGGTTGTCTTGGTGGTGCCCAGAAAACAATGTGGGCTTCGTAAATAATTGGACAGCCTTCTGGGGAAAACCTGGTCTGATTAAGAGGGACGGCATTCATCCTACTTTGGAAGGTGCACATCTCATTTCGGCAAACATTTCAGGGCTTTGTGGACTTAATCCATGACAAACTGGAGTTGAGACCAGGAGGCGGAGTCGCAGTCTTACACGCTTCTCTGCGCTCTCTCCTAGGCAGTCACCCATAGGAATCCCGAACCCAATAAAATACCCAATATTAACGGTGTGTGCGTCTGCCCAAGGACAATTTAAGGTAAAACCTAATAGAGGTGTCACACATAATAACTTAATAAAAGTAAATGTAACAACCACTACAGTGCAACAAAACAGGAAGATTAAATGTGGTCTCTTAAACATAAGATCTCTAGCATCTAAAGCTATATTGGTAAATGATTTAATATCAGATTATAATATTGATATATGCTGTCTCACTGAAACTTGGTTGAGACATGAAGAATATGTCAGCATAAATGAGGCTACTCCACCCAGCCATATCAATACTCATATTGCCCGAGGCACAGGCCGAGGAGGTGGAGTTGCAGCCATCTTTGACTCAAGTTTACTTATCAATACTAAACCAAAATTAAATTATACCTCCTTTGAAAGTCTCGTTTTTAGTCTTACGCATCCGACCTGGAAAACTTTGCAGCCAATCTTATTTGTTACAGTGTACCGTGCACCAGGTCCTTATTCAGAATTCTTATCAGAATTCTCTGAGTTTTTATCAACTTTGGTACTTAAAACAGATAAAGTAATTATCGTAGGTGACTTTAATATTCATGTTGACGATGATAAAAATAGCCTTACTGTTGCATTTAACTCTATATTAGATTCTATTGGTTTTCGTCAGAGTGTAAATAAACCAACCCACTGCTATAATCACACTCTCGACCTTGTTCTGACTTATGGTATTGAAATTGAGCAACTATTAGTCGAACCGCATAACCCTGCTTTATCCGACCATTTCTTAGTAACTTTTGAAGTACTGTTACTAGACTATAAAGCATTAGTCAAAAGCTCCTGCAGCAGAAATCTATCTGTTAATGCTATAGCCAAATTTAAGGAAGAGATTCCACCAATACTTTACTCGATAGCATGTCTGCATGTAGGGGAGGAAACTTATATAAAATGTACACCACCCCAAATTGATCATGTTGTTGATAGTGCTATAGATGCGCTGCGAATAAAATTAGACTCTGTTGCTCCTTTGAAAAAGAAGAAAATAAAACAACATAGATTAGCTCCATGGCATAATGTCGAAACCCGCAAAATAAAGCAAAAGTCGAGACAGCTTGAAAGGATATGGCGTTCCACTAAACTTGAAGAATCTCGTTTAATTTGGCATATTACTCTAAATGAATATAAGAAAGCACTGCGTAAAGCGAGAGCAGCGTATTACTCTTCATTAATAGATGAGAATAAGAATAATGCAAGATTTCTTTTCAGCACTGTAGCCAGGCTGACAGAGAGCCATAGCTCAATTGAGCCTTCTATTCCCATAGCACTCAGTAGCAATGATTTTATGTGCTTTTTTAACGATAAAATTGTTACTCTTAGAAACAAAATCAATGACCTCTTGCCTTTGACCAGTATAGTGTTATCAACAGCTCCCGGAAATGTAAGTTCCAATATTACACTAGATAGTAAACTAGAATGCTTTTCAGCCATAAACCTTGAACAATTAAATTCAATGATTCTTTCTTCTAAACCATCAACGTGTATCTTAGACCCAATTCCAACTAAGCTGTTGAAGGAAGTTTTTCCATTAATTGGCACTTCTTTATTAAATATTATGAATATGTCTCTATTATCAGGCTATGTTCCACAATCATTCAAAGTAGCAATGATAAAACCGCTTCTTAAAAAGCACAACCTCGATCCAGAGATATTAGCCAATTATAGACCTATTTCTAATCTTCCGTTCTTCTCAAAAATTCTTGAGAAAGCGGTCGCAAAACAGTTGTGTGATTACTTAAAAAACTATGATCTATTTGAAGATTTTCAGTCTGGCTTTAGAACACATCATAGCACAGAGACAGCTCTGGTTAAAGTCACAAATGACATTCTAATAGCCTCAGACAAAGGACTTGTCTCTATTCTTGTCTTGCTCGATCTCAGTGCTGCATTTGATACTATCGACCATGACATCCTATTGCAAAGACTAGAGCACCTAGTTGGCATACAGGGAACTGCTTTAGGCTGGTTTAGGTCCTATCTATCTGAACGCTCTCAGTTTGTACGTGTCAACGATGAATCTTCGACGCAAACCAAAGTTAGCCATGGAGTGCCACAGGGATCAGTGCTCGGACCTATTTTGTTCACATTGTATATGCTTCCATTAGGCAATATTATAAGGAATCATTCTGTACATTTTCATTGTTATGCGGATGATACTCAACTTTATTTATCAATCAAGCCTGATGAAATTAATCATCTAAATAAAATTCAAGACTGCCTTAAGGACTTAAAAACGTGGATGACCTTAAACTTTTTGATGTTAAACACGACCAAAACTGAAGTTATTGTACTCGGCCCGAAGAATCTACGAGACAAATTATCTAAAGATATACTAACTATGGATGGCATTAATTTGGCCTCCAGTGAGACTGTAAGGAATCTTGGTGTTATATTTGATCAGGATTTATCCTTTAATGCCCACATAAAATTTGGGCATTAATTTCAAGGACCGCCTACTTCCATCTACGTAACATTGCAAAAATCAGGCATATCTTGCCTCAAAACGATGCAGAGAAACTAGTCCATGCATTTGTTACTTCTAGGCTGGATTATTGTAACTCCTTATTATCAGGGTGTACCAAGAAGTCAATTAAGTCGCTTCAGCTGATTCAAAATGCGGCAGCTCGTGTACTAACTAGAGTTAGGAGAAGGGACCACATTACTCCTGTTCTGGCTGCCTTACACTGGCTCCCTATAGAACACAGGATAGAATTTAAAATTCTTCTTCTCGCCTACAAAGCCCTTAATGGGCAGGCGCCATCTTACCTTAAAGAACTCATTGTACCCTACTGTCCTACTAGGGCATTGCGTTCCAAGACCGCAGGGTTGTTGGTTGTTCCTAGAGTCTCTAAAAGTACAATGGGAGCCAGAGCCTTTTCTTATCAAGCTCCACATTTGTGGAATCAGCTTCCAGTTTGTGTTCGGGCGGCAGACAGCCTATCCGTTTTTAAGAGTGCGCTTAAGACCTTCCTTTTTGATAAAGCTTATAGTTAGGGCTGATTAGATTCAGCCCCTAGTTTTGCTGATATAGGCTTAGTTTGTCGGGGGACATCTTACTTCTTCCTTCTCTCTGTCTGTACCTGTGTACTCTCATGTTCCGATTAACCCAGCTTCCCCAAATTTCTTTCTTTTTGGGGTCTATATACGCCGGGATCCGGAGCCATGGATGATCCTGTTGCTGCAGTCCTGTGTCCTGGGTCGCGAGCCCAGATCTTCAGTCGTGGCTGTTGCTGTGGTCCTGGATCATAAGTCCTAGATGGATGTCCTCGTGGATTCATCTTCCTATTATACACACATGCATTTCCAAACATTTGGACTACCTATGTTGCAAATGTATTATCTTTCTTTTACACACGGCATCTATTGCACGTCTGTCCGTCCTGGGAGAGGGATCCCTCCTCTGTTGCTCTCCCTGAGGTTTCTCCCATTTTTCCCCTTTAAACTGTGGGTTTTCTCTGGAAGTTTTTCCTTGTACGATGTGAGGGTCTAAGGACAGAGGGTGTCGTATTGTCATACTGATATTCTGTACAAACTGTGAAGACCACTGAGACAAATGTAACATTTGTGATATTGGGCTATATAAATAAACATTGATTGATTGATTGATTGATACACTATTAATTCATTATTATCTCTAACGTGAATAGACAACTATTGTCCTGTTTTTCTTTGTCCCTAACAACTAGGAACACTCTCCATCTGAGGT
>CALSBZ010004116.1:979837-993130 GCA_943591055.1 Gobionotothen gibberifrons
TGAAGACAAATTAACTGCTAAAAACGTAATGCCAAAGCTATTTTTGTAATAGAAATAATACATAAAAAATAAATCATAATGCCTATTTATGTGTTACCATGTACATGTGCAATTAGCTAGTGCTATATTTAAAAGGTTTTACTTCAAAATATTGACGACATTTTTGTTCTTACCAGTTATTCTCTCGATAAAGTAATGGTATGATGTAGGGTGCAATTTGGGTAACACTTTATATTAAGGTACACAAATTCACCATCATCTAGTTGTTAATTAACATGCATATTAGCAGTATATTGGCTCTTTATTAGTCATTATAAAACACTTATTAATGACTTATTCTACATGACCATATTCTACAAGTAATAGGCCATTAGTTGAGAGTTTTTCCTCAATAACCCTCTAATTAGTGCTTATTTATTGCAAGTGAGGAAGGTGTTGTACATGAGTTTTGGTCTTAATATGCTCTGCTCAATATGGGCCAAATAAGGCAGTAGTACCACAAGAATAGTAATTCGATGCATTGAAGTCAATGGAGAGAGAAAGATTATCTTTCGATCCCGTTTGAATTGTGCCACAAATTACACATATGATGTTTGTCAATCTTAAAAAAGTATTTCCATGTCCATTCCTGTCCTCCGTTCAAGTGCTACTTAGTACCTGGCTAAAGACCAGCAATCTAAATGCCTTTTCTAAACTCTTGCATATTTAATAACCACATTAAAGCATTATAATAGTGTTTTATAATGCTTGATTTTAACTGGTTGCAAAAGTCAGCTCTCTGCCTGTGCACTGATGAACTCCATTCACACTGTTGTATGAGTACTATTACTGCATACAGTGTATTTACATTCTGGTATCTGTTTGCTGATGCAAATTACATTGAATTAATTTGAGCTTTTCATTAAAAGTATGCAATGTATGTGTGCTTGCATACCATTAAAACATAAATAAGTGCTGTGGGTTTAACAGCTTGATATGGCTTTGAAGATTGACAGTGAATGATTGTTACAGGTAAATGAATATTCACATAAACCTGGCAATAAATTGAACAACAGTCTTGAAACAAAAGAGTATATTAAAGGAGGGGTAGGTAAGTTTGAGAAACCGGCTCGAGATACACTTTTTGTTATATTCCATGGAATGCTCTTAATATCCTGATAGCAATGCATATTCTAAGTGCTTTGAAAAAAAATCCATAAAAAAAAATCATCTGTGGAAGCCGTAGTACTGTAAAAACTACGACCAATTATTTTAGCCGGGCCGGCTAAAATAACTGGTTGGCCGACCTGTCTGTCAGCCTTCAATCTCGTGCACACACACACACACACTCGTGCACTTGCGCGCGCCGTCATTGCATTGGGCGTGTTTCCCGTGAGCTCCTCGGTCAGTCTGAGCCGCTGCAGGAGGACACGTTCACCATGGCAGAGTTTGCTTCAACATCGCCTACCGGTCGCAAAAGAAGAACTGTAATGCAGCAAATTATGAAGAAAAAGAAAGTGGAAACTAGGAGAAGTCAAACCAGAGTCAATATCGGAGTTGCTTTTCAACGATGGCGACTACTTATGGAGCACACCGGGCCGGAGCTGACGCCATGCTCGACTCTTTTTCTCTTGGACTGTTGTGAGCTTATATGTGGATCTGGGTACCGGTCGCGTATCTTCCAGACACAGCAACTGGGAATAATCACTCTGTGACCCTGTCCCAGGGCTCCATATTGCCACACAACACATTGTCTGTATGCAGCATAGCTGAACTGTATGTTGCTCTCCCCTGTGTGTCCCAATGTGTCACCGATAATAACAAACAAACGCTAGGTAGCATAGCATTTATATTTACTCATTTAGCAGACGCTGTCTAGCATAGCTAGGTAATTAGGTACTGTATTTCGTTCGTCGACAAACATGATAGATGAATACGCTAAATATTTCAAATAAACATTCAAAACCAACTTGGGCTGTGTAGTATTGATAACCTTTTTTTTGCCTGATATGTAACGTTACGTTCTAAGGATAGAGGGTGTCGTTTTTCTCATATTGATATTCTGAATAATCTGTGCTGTTGTATTTAATGTAAAGTGTCCCTACTGTAGGATATTTTTATTATATGTACAGCACTTTGGCTCGATCAAAAATCGTTTATAAATGTGCTATATAAATAAAACTTGATTTGATTTGGTTACCGCAGCCTGCTCTCCTCAGCTAGACGTAACATTTGTAATATATTTTCACAAAACAAACATGCTAGCTTCAAAAATATAAGCACTGACAATAACTTTATTATACATTTGTTTTACATTCATTATCATGATCTTGTGCGCGTTCATGTGTGTTGGAGGAGGTGCTCTGAAGGAAGGGGCGGATTCTTTTCGGCTGTGTACTTTTGAATTTTTGTACACTCGAGGCCAGAGGTGTGGACTCGAGTCACATGACTTGGACTCGAATCAGACTCGAGTCATCAATTTGATGACTTGAGACTCGACTTGACACAATCACAAAACACTTGCGACTCGACTTGGACTTGAACACCAAAGACTCGGGACTTGACTTGGACTTGAGCCCTCTGACTTGAGGTGACTTGATAATTTAATGCAGAGCTCTCCAGCACGCCGATCGCGAGATGCCGCTAGAAGAGCAGACTCCCGTCAGGGAAAGCAGAATCTCCAGCTGCTTCTACTCTGGCTGAGAATGCAGGCAGGGGCGGGACTTTATTTAGCTGGGCCACCATGCGGCCAATCATATGCGAGGACACACTAGGATCATACCATTATGTGAAAGAAGGGTGGGGGGCACAGCAGGTGTAGTGGTACAGGCCAGCTGCACAGAGCGACGGGGAGACGGGGAGACGGATTTAAATGCAAGCGCGTCGGAAAAAGTCAAGAAATTAGCGAAAACCGAAAAAGAAGCAGCATCTGGCTGCATTTCAATGATATTGGAGAAAGCAAAGCTGAGTGCAGGATTTGTAAAATGAAAATAACATTCAGAGCAGGTTTTTTTTGGTAACCACTCAGGATTTATTGTCAGAGGTGGGAGAAGTTCAGATCTTGTACTTGAGTAAAAGTACCAGAGTGTAGGAATACTCGGTTACAATAAAAAGTCCTGCATTCAAAATGTTACAAGTAAAAGTACAAAAGTATTAGCATCAAAATATACTTAAAGGTCCCATGTCACGGCCATTTCCACTGATCATAATTCCATTGTTGAGGTCTACTAGAATAGATTTATATTGTGCAATTTTCCAAACTCACATTGGTTTCTCATCCAGCATCTCTGTAAACTACGTGTATTCACTGAATTTCACTCTGCCTTTAACGGCTCGTTTTAGCTCCAATAGCTCCAGCCCCCACCCTCCCTGTGAGCACAGTGTGCTCTGATTGTGACTAATAAAGAGCAGTTTGATTATTGAGTATTATTCTGTTGATCGATGTCATTACATTTGGTGAAAAGCACATAATGACTTGTTTATGACTCGTTTTGTCAAAGTATAGGACTTGGACTTGACTTGAACTTGCCCATCCTGACTTGAGACTTGACTTGGACTTGAGCGCAAAGACTTGAGACTTGACTCGGACTTGAGCGCAAAGACTTGAGACTTGACTCGGACTTGCAAAACAATGACTTGGTCCCACCTCTGCTCGAGGCTGTTTTTCAAACTTACCTACCCCTCCTTTAAGTCAGCTATGGTGGCAGATTGCATTTGTTGCTTATATATTTGACTCTCCTTGGCAGAAAAGCTTCCTACTGGGAAGCTGTACAAAGAAAGATAGATTTAATGGAAAAAGAGGTTAAGGTGTAACACAAACACCATCTCTAACAGGATTGTCCACACCTGCCAAAGAAACCTTTGGCAGCCGTTAAACTGGAGACGAGAGAGGGGGGTGTGAGGATAGAGGCATGTTGTGTGTATTGTTTTTTTTACACCCACCGGTAATATATTTTGTTTGAATTATTTTGATTACCACAATCTTTCCAGGTGGTTCCCTATAATATTTTGTAATGTCATAAAGTGATTTGGTTGCGGACCTATTGATGTGTTTTTGCAGTAAGGTTTGGACCAGATTCAGACCTCTCTCGTCCAACAACATATATATACAAATAAGTGTATGGAATGATAAATCAAACTGAAACATATTCCGGGTCTTGCATAAGGATACTGATGCAACAGCCTCTCACAAAATTAAAATAACCTCATCAATTCCACCCTGAAGTCAATCCAAAAATATATAAAACAAAATGGGAATATCCACAGCATTTCCAATATTTCCCTGTATAGTTTAATTTATTTGTATTATTTGCTTGATAGTGCACTTTATGGACTGCCAGGAGTCCTTTCATTTTTATAATTCTGCCACATTTGCAATCTTTTAATTTTGCACACGTATTTGTCACTACCTTGAGTAGTATCAAATACTTAATCGAAACCCCATCTGCGAATGTCTGAAGGTTCTACGCGTCATAAAATGACAGTTGCTAACAAATGATAAAAACGTCATCCTGGCATAAATGAATCTACTTGTACATTGTGGCGTAAAGCCATGGGACCACGATTTAGTTCGTTTACAGCCTAATGTTAGCAACTTGCTTCTGCGTATTAGATTTACACCTTAACTATTATAAAAGCAATGTTAATATGTTGAGATTATCCTGCTTAACAAAATGTGTAAGTATCATACATGTTTGTTTGCCACAGAGCTTATTTTTACGCAATATCCAAAAATCAATGGAAATGGAAAAATTCCACATAACATTTTGTAGAGGAGCCCTTGCGATGCTAGCTTAGCATAAGATAAGTCATCCGTGCACTGCACTATTTGTACAGTTAAATACACTTATGAGGATTTTTCTAGATACTACTCTTGCATCTTATTTGCATTGCTTTGTCTACCAAGCACACAGGTGCATCATCACACAGCTGAGAACTAACTGCTGTCATATATTATATTTTGGCAAATACACAAAAATATCTCCTCTCTGATGGCACGAGGCTTAATACTAGTTCCTCTTTCTCAAAGTATTCAAAGCTTTTAATTGTTGTAATTGATGAAGAATGTTTTAGTTTTAGACCTGAATTATCTCTTGTCAGCGTACATGACATCATTGATCAAAACAAGTGACAACATGTGTTTTTATACGTTTGGTTGCGTGACTTGTACTTCTTCATATGAACCCCCATGAGTAATTACTTTGAAAATGTGGTGTTGGATCATATGGGCTTATCTGAGGTGTGTATGCTTCTTGTGGGGATGGTGTTAATTGACATCATCAAAAACTGTGACACCCCCATCAACAACTGTTAAGCACAGACACCCCTAGAAAGCCAGCTGTTGTTATGTTCAAGAACCAGTCTTTGCTTTTCAAACAGTGGGTTGTTTAGTGCACACAAGATATAGATTTGGCATTACAAAATAACCCCTAAAAGAATTACAAAATATGGTAGCTATAAAGGGGTATTATCTGAACATAAATCTTGTTGATTTTTTTGTCTAGTTTAGCAAGCAGCAACCAAGGTGAATTTAAACTAATCCATAATGTAGCTATGATTTCAAATAAAAAAATGAAAATTTGAATAAAATGTGTTACAGTCCATTCAACACAATGGCACCAAGTACCATTACCCCCACAGACTCAGATGGCTTGTTGAATACTGGAATTTAAAGCAATGTTCTCTGCATATCATTTTCTTATAGGTCTCACATTTCTCCAGAGTAATTTGTGTATTTCGGTAAAGGCTTGGCTTTGGGCATCTGGGATGCTCAGATTTAAGGGCTCATTCTGCATTTTCGGATGTTAGGACCACTGGCAAAACACTTACAGGTTAACGGAATAATATTAGTGTAGGCTAGTAATGAGCTGAATCAGCATATTTTGTCATGTTTTTTTCTGCATCACATCAGCGCTTTACTTCCTTAAAAAGGTTCATTGCCGTGTTTATGCTATCCCAATTCAACGTATCCTCCATGGAGAAGATTTACCCGAAGGCACTTTAAAAATATTCCTGTAATAAAAAAAAAAAGACAAATCCCACATATTCTATTCCGAGTTTGAAAAAAAAGAGAATTGCCATTTTTATCTCAAGAAACAGACGCTTTACCTGATTCTCAAGGAACAATTACAAAAAATAATGTCAAGGTTTAAGTTGATTAAGATTATTATTGTGAATTTACATTGGATTTTTTAATTGATTTTCTTAACATATTTGGACCTTTTATTCCCTGAGTTATGACCGGAAAGAGCAAAAGTTGTCATGTCAGTGACTCCAACAACTGCTGTTTATGAAGACACACTGGTCAGAAAAATGGGATTGTAATAACATCCATAAATGTAGTATTTCTGCTGATATTTTCCCTACTTCTGATCTATTCACTTGTTTTCTATTGGCATACGAAGGGTCCTCTTCAAGCCTGAGGCCAAATCCATGGTTAAACCCACTGCTTTTATTTACCGTGCACCGTGTCAGGGAAGACAAGCATCAGGAGTAATGCATGCAATGAAGATGTCGATGTTGGATGTCAGATGTAAAACAACATGTCCACATTTCCCTCTCAAGAAGGGAATCCAGCATGACTTATGCAAAGTCCTCTGACCCCTGACAAGCTTTCTGGAGGTGCATACTGCTGACCATTGCTCTTTACCTATCTCCAGATAAGCCCGGCAAACAAATCTTTGCCACTGATTTGCATATCATGTAAAAACGTCAATTCCACAGCGCAAAGAAAATGCTATTTAAATGGGGAAGAGTTAAATGACCAGGCCACCTTTTCCCACCTTTGAGTGAATCATAGAAGAGCTCCAGGCGTTCTGCATGCATGCGCTGGAAACAATATGTATATGCTCTATGTCTATTACTGTCAGGGTCAGTTCTGATGATGCAAGAATTGCTAAATGAATAATTACAAATGTTAACCCTTATAACATACAGTCATAATGTCATTAAGGTAATAGCAGTAGAACACAATCATGTAATTTTCTATTTAATACTAATTGAAATTCTCGCATCCAGGCCAACTTTTCCTTGTCTGAAAAAGTAATCTGGATGAAAATGCAGATGTCGTCACTCTCCAGCCTCCTTGCAACACCTTGCCATTCTGTTTGATTTCATTCATTTAGATCCTCTGCTGTGCCACTTCGCAGACTTGATTAGAATGAGAATCTGAGGCATCAGGGCTCGAGCTATACCGTCTCTGGGGAATCATCTGACTGACAAAGATTGAGTGGATGTCCTTCCTTGAAAGACAACTGGCTGATTTGCTAATTTCAAAATACAAATTGATGGTAAAACACACTTAACAAACACCTGCACACTGTGACACACACTCGTGCATGGATAGCAGTGTTTCAGACCTTTCCGTGTCTCAACAGCGGATATGCAGGCCCAGGAGAAATAAACAGATATGTCAGTTTCTATTTAGCTCAAAAACAGAAAACAGAGTGCCTGTCCATCATCTTAATGTGTCACTTTTTGAGTATGAGGATGAGACTTTGCATTTCATCTGGTAAAGAAATGAAGGGAGGCAACATTTTTCATGGGTGGCATGCAACAAAAAGGCAAGCAGTACAGCTTTGACACTTCAAAACTGCCATTTGTTCCACAATGGCAGCTATACTGACACAAAAGTGACAACATATTTAATTAGAATATAAAAATGTGTTTTGGTTTATATTTTATTAACAATTTAACATTATGTCCCATGAAGCAGGGCCGGCCCAAGGATTTTGGTGGCCCTAAACAAGATTGTGTGTGTGGCCCCCAAGTTTTGAAACAATTAACATTTGGCAACATATGTAAAATAACAAATAATAAAATCAACATATATAAACTATGAAAACAACACACTAACCCTAGCCCTTAAGGCTCCTTACATAGTTGCATTGAATTTTTATAATCCAAAATATTCACAATATTTCCAAATATAATCCTCAGAAATACAATCTAATATTGGTGGAAGCCAATGGTTAACACTGTACAAAGTGAGAGGCGAGCACTCTCTTTAAACCTCTGTGGGAGCGAGCAACACACCTGCAATTTGTTTTCCCATTCACAAAGTTTGATAAAGTATTGGGAACATCTGAAAGATTAAGAGAGACACAGAAGGTCACAGTCATGTGGCCTCCCCTTTGCAGATGTGGCCCTATATTTTACAAGGCAATAAGGCACTTAGTTAAAATCCCTGGACTTGTTCAAGGTTCAAGGCTTTTATTAGTTATACATACATAGCTACAGTGTAGTTATGACGATGAAAATCTTAGGTCACAGGCTCCTCCAACAGTGCAACACAATAAAACACAAAAACACAAAAAATAGTGCAAGTAAATACAAAAAGAAAAATAGTGCAATAAGAGTCTATATACAAGTGATTGGAATATGATATATTAGATAAATAATTTCTGAATTGCAGCCAGATTAATGTTATGGATGTTGTTTCAAAAGTGCAGGTGTTTAATAGTCCTATAGTGTTTATGTCAGCAGCTGGCCCTGCCATGAAGCATTACTCATTTCCTCTAAATTGCAATCTTTCACTCTTAGTTTTGGATTGATTCTCAATCTGTTCTTGGTCATTCTTAATCCTTCAAGTTTCAAAGGTCGCTCCAAACCCCACCTAATTAATTAAATTAGTTAAGAAGCTGCTGTTTTGCTGTGCAATGCAAGATGTGGCCCTTGAGCTCTGACATGGAGGTTTAAGAAAGTACCGAATAAATAAAATGTATTGCCTTTTCTCACTTAAAGAGAAACCGCTGGCTGCCTTGCGAAATCTTGTGTTTTGAAAGTCGGACATACTCGAAAGTCAATTCCTTATTCCCATTCTACAACATCCTGGTATACAGAAAGTATTAGTATTTAAAATACTACCAAGTGTAAAACAACGTTTAACAAAAGGTAAGGTATGAATGAGTCTCATCTGTTCATCTTCTTATTTCTCATTCAATGTTTTGTTTTTAAGATGTTACCTGTTTGTTGTTGTTGTTGTTGTTGTAAGATAACAGGTTAAGAAAGGAATCAGGAAACCTTGAAGGGGAAGTCCACACATAAAACGTCCAAGACTATTTTTAGTCTTGTGGGGAGTACAAATGCATTTTTGTTATTGGATGGCCCGACCTGTACCTCCACAGCGCTATGTCCAACCCGGTATCACGGCAAGACGTGAACATGTGACGATTTACCATGCTGGGAGACGTGAAGATGTCACGATTTGGTCCCTTCAAACGTGACAGTTACACGGTATTGTTAACATGGCCCAACCAGTGGAGAAATACCCGGAAATGCCAAGCAAATGCTCTACCCAGACGGTCGGTTGTTATTGTCAATATTAATATATAATGATGTTTTTAGCCACAATGCACGTTGGGATATGGTGTTTATGCAACACATTCTCACTCCCAACTCTGCCTATGTTGACCTTATGTCAGGGTCCCTGTCGTCACTTTCCAACGCAAGGGGGCCCTTTAGCGTCGAGTTTCAACTATCAGGGAGTCCCGTTGACTTGCATACAGCTCCCTGAACGTTGGTAATAGACGAGTTGGGATCGTTGGAAGGATCCTTGTTCCTAATGAGTTTCTTGTCTCAATCACAGCAATATATTTGCGGGAAAATACGGTCCGGTTCAAGTCATACAAACTGTTTCGACAATGGGACGTCATTGTTCTCAAGCCTTGAGTACCTGCATTATTGCAGAATAAAAAGTAGTAGTAAATAGCCACATTTTCAGAAGTTTGGCATTGCCCTTGGCATTGGACATCCATATTTGTATGACATAAAATCCTTTGTAATAACATATAGTTTGGACACACTACAGTTGGTTTACTTATTGTTGAAGATAAGAAGTTAAACAGTTTCAAAACAGTTTAACATCCATACATCCTATACATTAAGCATATGCCATATGAATATGCCCTAGAAGCAAATAGACCAAATTGTTCACATTGGATCATTTGTCTCTTTACAACTTGATTTGAAATGTTGAATGTGTTGGTGTGCAAAACACAAGTCCATTTAGGTTGCGTTAAGGCAGTTTGCTAAAAAACGTCAGCTGTGGATTGAGTCTTGCAATTAAAGAGTATGTAAGATATATAGTATTTTGTATCCAACCAAATGTGATCAACATTAATGATCCCAGTTGAATACCCAACCAGATACACATTGAATGTACTGGTCTTAGAGTGCAGATTGAATTCAATTTGATTGAAGCTTAAAAAAAACAATAGCACATAAAATACTGATACTTATCCATATAAAGGGAGAGCTTCCATAACATAGCAGCTTTTCGTATGAATCACACACAGTCATGATATATTTAACACAGAAACTGTATTAAATATATTATCAGTTTAGTTATGAACTCAAACATACTTCTATAACACTCTTAGAGATGACCTGCCATTGACATTATGGGAGATGTCCTGGCAGCACTGACCGATTAATGTTATATCTCCATCTCGTTTGAACTCACTTTCAATTTCTTCTGAGCATGTCTTCTTGACTGTGGATTATGGTCATAGCTGGTTTAAAGAGGCTCTTAAACTCTGAGGAAAAGAGTTCACTGTCTCCCGAGTCATTAAAGATTATACCCACTATGGGTGCACTGTAGATTTATTAACGTGTACTGTATGAGCCCTTTTATAGACTTCACATCTACTGATGTCAACATCTGCCTGTTTAACTTTCTTTATTCTTTTTCTCTCTGGTTTTCGTGTTTTTATTTTCTCAGGCTGGCTGAGGAATTACTCTTCCGACTGTAAACATATGTGTCTCAATTTCGATACTTCCATGTTCTACTGTACACTGTGTACTTACTTGCATATTGTGTGAACTATGACTGCAGTAACTTAACTTTGGTTGGTCGCTATACTTCTTTAAAACAGTATTTTAACACGTATTTAGCTTATAACAAGTCTTGTTCTGTTTGAAATTTGAATAGATTACACTAGTCCATATTGTGATTGCCATTACTATAACATTACAATTTATTTTGCAGCAATAGGTCTAGCTTTTCAAGAGTAGACCGTTTAAGTAAACTATTTTTTCACATTACACCTCAAAATGATTCCCAATCAGATTTGACCTCCTTATTGTAGGATGTTGATCTAATTTCATATCGACAACAAGCAAAAACACAGATATATTCAATCAGGATAATCAGTCTGTCTCCAAATATTTCACATAGAATACCAGATGAATCCAGGCTAAGGGTTTATTTTAGAGGATTGTGGTAATACAAATTTGTTTTCCTGTACCTCATGTACCCTCATTGCTCAACCTTCAAGCATATAAGCTCCATTGTTATTCTTTGCCCCTACTCATCATGTTCTTCGGCAGCATGCAAATCTGTTGGCCTCTGGTTGGCCGCAGTGGGGTTGTTTTTGCGTGTATCTGTTAGTTGCACTGATGAAAAGACCACCTGTCATCCTCTGGCCCTTTGATTAGATTAGGAAGTCAAAGGGAAGGATTAAATTGATATGACGTAGCCCAAGCCCCCATGCAGTGCTTATTGTGTCATTATCAGAGCTCTGATCTGATGTTCTGTGCATTACTGTTCATTTTAAGAAAGGGTATCCCCCTCTAGACCAGATTTGAATGTCAATCATTATTCATAACACAGGGACTTTTTTCTAGATTCCAGATATGTTAATTAAGTCATCAAGGTAAAACGAAAACGGGACTATTTTCAAGAGGAGGTGTGCTTGCTCTTTACAATACTTTATGACAGCGATTTAAGATGCTTTATCTGTTCTAGATTATTTGAAACAAAAATACATTCAAGCAAACTATACAACAAAGACTATGTAAAATACAACCAAATGAATAATAATACAAGAAATGGTTTTAGCCAATAGCAATGCTGTAGGCACTATGAAAAGTGCTTTGGGACAAATGCTAATTTCTGCTCTCCCAACATGCTCACTCGAGCAAAACAACCATGCTGATGTTTAGCAGGATTACTGTTTACTATTGACACACAAGTATAGTTAGTTTAACATTTTATAATTAGCAGCAAAAAGTACAGCTGTGCCTGATGGAAAAGCCTTAGTTACTGTCATTAGAAACTCGACTCACTCTGGGCAACACATGACAACCAAATGTAATTACTATCAATTTTAAGCTACAATAACGCATGGATTTAATGGTGGCTCTCCATTCGTCCATTGTTAAGAAATGTTAGTCTTGACAAAAGTGCTAAACCCACTAATAGGGATGCCAGAAACTGACCATGATCAAATTCGAAAATCGGACAGCCCTGGCGAATATTAATCGATTATTCATCATCAATCATTTACAATATATTAATGTTATTACCATTATTAGCATTAGTCTATATTTTGGTTGAAACTACTGTAAGCCAGGAAAAAAAAGAAAAACATAAATAATATAATATATATATAAATAAATAAAATCGAATTTAAAAAATAATTTTCGATTATGGAGACCGTAACGAATATTCGAAAAATCGAATAATCGCTGGCATCCCTACCCACTAATAGACCAACATTACCATTCAGCCCTGCAATCAGACGTCATGTTGGACATATTTGTTGTGTTAAGTGTTAAAAAAATGACAAAAAGGTAAATATATTTATTTATAATTATTTAAGGTTAATAATTAATAATTGTTCAAATTCTGATATAAGTTGAAAGTGCATTGAGTAGTCAATTACTGGTACTTTTCTTCTCTTGAAACCAGCTGGTTCCTTCAGTTTCCTTCATAGAACATGGTGTTTCTTAAATCCAGGACATATAGGGCACTCTTACTCGTGGACTGACCTGGAAAATGGCAATGCCCCTTTTTAAATATTTACCAGGCATAACTGGAAAACGTGTCCGTAAGCCTGTAGTGCGCTTGTGCATTTTATGACGTCTTGCATCATGGCTCTTTGAGTGAGTGCCTATGAATCTAACTCCCCCCTGGTAAAACATTGGATACTAATGAATACTACGTCTTTGGTCTTGAATGCTAATGTTGTCTTTATCCATTCTCAGGGAAGGGGGCTCACGGATTCCAAAGAATCAACTCCATCCATAGAATCCAAAACAAGGAAAGGGTTTTAAAGGGGAGGAGGGGTGAAACTGCACTTTTTGTTTTGGTGGATGTCTGTGTTATTTGTAGCTATAGAGGCCAAGTCGCTCCTATTCTTATTCTAATTGGAACTGCACCCTCTCCCATGGCAGCTCTCGTTCCCAGAGTGAGGACCACAGTCTCCCAGCCTCACAGACAGCCACACAGCGAGAGAGAGGGAAAAGGATGGAGGGGGGGGGGGGGGGGAGGAGTCTAACTGTGGGGCTCGATCCCCTGTCTGCTTTGTGAGT
>CALSBZ010004116.1:993230-1011335 GCA_943591055.1 Gobionotothen gibberifrons
GGGGGGGGGCAAGTGCGGGCTGAAGAGACTGAGAATGGATGGGCAAAGAGAAACCCGGCGAGCGAGAGAGGAAGTGAGCGTGTGTGTGTGCTGAGCAGTGAAGACACAGAAAGTCTGAAAGCGCACATCAACAAGAGAGCGTGTGAGGCAGAGCCGACCCCCGGCAACTCTGAAGAGTGACACAGAGAGAAGAGGAAGACACAGCAGAGGAAGAGAAGGACTGAAGACACACTACCAGCTCTGGTAAAAGGAGACACCACTGAGGGACTGTAGCATCCGTCCCGTCCCCCTACTCCAGTAGCACAGAGGAGCACTGTCTCATCCTGTGCATGAGTTGGTGCCTGCCAACTTCAATTTCACACTCGCCCACTGTTTCCCGTAGGTTTTGCCCTCTCCACTCCACAGTCATGATCCCTTGGGTCCTCCTGCCGCTCCTGTGGATCTCCGGACACGGTACGTTTTTCCACATTTAAGTTGCTTATTCATCACATCTCGTGTGCTTGTGATTGCTGAGTGACTTGCTGGCTGGGAACGGTGTCTCTGAATACATCTTGCTGTGATGTCTGAGCTTGCCAAACCATCTGTGTGTATTAACTGCTTTTATTTATAGCACTCTCATTATTTCTGATGATTAAAGAGAAAGGAGGAAATTAGAGGATAAGTGGTTGTCCCCGGTTTAAAGAGCTGCGAATAGTTGTGCCCTGCGCTTTCCTCCAGCGGTACTTTCTCGTAGCCTTCGGACGAGACAAGTTAAGTACTTCCTTTTCAGGCTTTATATTCCTGTCACACACATAGACACACACAAACAAAGCCCTCTAACCCCTAGTCCAGTTCAGTCAAGCGTTCGTTCCTGAGTCACATTGTTTTTTAACTGACAGCCCTTCCCTGTTGGGTCCGACTGCAGGGGTCTGGTCAAAAGAGACAGAAAGTGAATTGTGAAGCGCTTTAAGAGGCAGTCTCACAAATATCGATAGCTTGGCAACTTCAGCCCTGTGGACAGTATCTGCTTTTTATTCCTGGACAGTCCTGTTTGTGCACAGAATAAGGATGGATTAGTTGTTTCCCCCCCCGCTTGCCACCAGGTGGTTGTCTTTGGAAAACCATAGAGGTTGAGATAAGTACAGGAGAACTCTACCTCTGTGGTGTGATATACGGACGCACGCAGGGCAGAATCAGACAGTAGTTGTTTGTCAGCTCCGAGCGTCATGCTGGACCGCAGCGAGCGCCCTGGCTTACGCTCCGAAGGGTCAGGGTCAATGACAGCAGCCCCCCTCTTTTCAAAGGATGACCCCGTCCCGTTGGACTACATTCTCTGAATTCTAAGCATGTGTGTGTGTGTGTCTATTATGTGCAGTTGTTTCCCAGAGGGATTTGTAACCTTTCGCAAGGAATAGGACAAATATCCAATGTGAGATCTCCGTTTTTTCACAAAGCCAGTAACACAACAACAAACAGAAACTTGGTAAACAAGCACATTTGATATGGCCCTGAATTCAGCTGTTTCACATGTTGATGTATGTGTATAACAGACACAAAAAGGAAGAAAATAAACTCTGCTGTGATTACACTTTACTGTTTGCTTGGAAAATAATGATGTAATGACAGACACATCTTAAACCGACTCGTGTGATGAAGCTTCTAATCCACTCTCTGCGTCTCCTGTGCTTTAATGGGTGTAGATCCCTTGCAGACGGGGTGTCAGCTGTAGTGTTGTTTCTTTGTGATTGTACGTGACCTGGGACGGTGGCACAAGCTGTGTAGTTGACCTACAGATTGAACCGAGTCAAGGCAATAGAAGCTTTTTCTCTAGGCCTTCATTGTGGGGCAGTAACACATCAGTAGATTATCCGACCTTTCCCTGTGTGGCTGATTCGTCAAATCTTTCTGGGCCATATTAACCTTTTCAATGCAGAAAAACATTTTCAATTAGGTGTTTTGTATTTATTGCCATGAAGCATACTTTGGTTTGGACATTTATTTTGGGATTTTATTTGACTATCACCGGCTTAACCCCAATACAACGGGCATATCGGAAATAGTACCAGCTGGAATGAGATGATTGCTAAGACTGGAATGAGATGGGATTGCTCTGCATTACCACACAGTTTGTTATTACCATAATATAAAATACTTATTTCCCTGCCAGGTAAACAGGGGATAACAACCAACATCCTCTCTTCATGCCTCGAGGGAGAAGAAAGTGCTTCCCTGTAGCTTACCATTGTTGTAGAAATTACGGCTCTGTTTATGTGCTGAGCCGGTGTCAGCAGAAAGCTGCGGAAAACAATATTATGTTTATGAACAGGGAGACAGAGGGGACTTGTGGCCATAGCAGTCATATACTATCCTGCGAGAGCGGGGAAGAAAGAGAGCGTGACAATGAGAGAATGAGCAGGAGAGTCCGTATGCAGAGGCTCTGAGCACTTTTTCCCATCTCAACTTTGAGAAATAAATGGTCCGGAGCGAAACAGAGAGAGGCAGACTCAGGAGGGGGAAAGCTGCTGCGAGATGGTACCGACTGTGTTGTTAACGCATCTAGGGCACCTTTTTCTTTCGCTGTCACCTCTCCTGCCAGTGACAGATGACACAGCGCCCGTCAGAGGGATCCGGAGACAGTCTGCAGGAACACATTCACCTTAGGCCAAACTTGTCCAGGACCTCGTCCATCTCCCCATTCCTCCTCCCATCCAATCAATGCGGTGTCCATCCACTCTCACATTCTTCTCTTGGCTCCTGATTTTACTCCCACCTCGCAACAGCAGTCCCTCTCTCCTTCTGTTTTTCAGCTTTTGCAGTGTGATTGAAAACCGTAGCCCCTGTTGGGGAAAGGGTGAGATGTGTGAGAGCATGATGCACCGATGGGGGGGAGGGGCAGTTTGAGAATAGTCTTGTTCTGAATGTACCAGAATCTGCTAGATACAAATCACACATTGTCATTGTAAAGTGTATGGTGCTCTGTTGCTCTCTGTTCCTCTGTGTCTCTCCTTTCTCGGAACGACTCCTGGTGAAATGTATATTCAAACGGACTCGGCCACTGGGTTTTTGGGCAACTTTCTCAGGGAAATTAAAAATGTATGGGCGATCCTTGACTCAAGGTTTGCCCACTAGGGGCAGTGCTGCTTCACAGGAGTATAATCCCAATCTTTTAAAAACATCTGCCCCTTCTCCCCCCCGCATCGTCGTCATTATCTCCCACCCTCTCGTGTATCATGTAAGAAACCCCCAAATTCACCACCCAGCCAGACTAAGCTGTTTCTTAGTCTTGGAAAGCATGTCTTAGCACCCCAGCCCCATATTTAATTTACTGCTGTCTATTAACTGCTGACTGACGACTCTAAATCCGCTTTTCATGGGCGGAAGGCTTTGATACATATTTCTCAACCAAAGTATAATTCAATGTCTCTCCAATGTCATGTCTGGGTTTTTTATAGACGGAGAAATAATTTTTTTCTCTTCTCCAAAGGGAAAGAAAAAAGAGAATGATTCAAACATAAATACACATTTTCAGCTCATTATTATGAATGGTTATTTGTAAGCGAGACACACTGCTAGAATAATGATCATCCTACGTAATTAATGGGTTTATTAATTGTATTACAATGCTATAACTAAAATACATTTTCCTGCATATCGTCATAAGATTTTCTGCATGCAGTCCTATTTTAACAACAACCACAACATTTAAACTAAATGTGTCTGAACTCTGCTACAATATAATTATTATTCCTGGAAAGAAACACAAACATGTCCTTGTCCTGTTCATTTGACTTGCCTCCGCACATGACAATTGGCTTGAGTAATGCTAACCCTGTCTGGATTATGCCATGCAAACACAGTGAGTGACAGATGACGCCATCAGTCCATGATGGGCCCAGTGGATGCAGTTTGTTTTCTTGTTTGTGCTGCATGTCCCATCAAGGCTAGGCAGCTTAAGTCACCTCAGCCGCTGTGACCCTGCTCATTTCTGTGCCACGATAGATTACACCCCTGGTAATCCCTCTGAGCCTGCAGGGCCCTGTTGGATATTTATGGTAATAAGTAAACATATGAAAAATAATCTAAGAGGCTGCCGCTGGACAGCTGGAACTTGTACTCTTAATCCAAATGGTTGGCATTAACGTGAGACGGTATTTCCAAGAAAAATCAGTTTTGGGTACGATTTTTATTTGGTAGGACACACACTAGCTAAATCAATATATCAATACATGTATAAACACAGAGATAGAGATGGCCATGTGTTCATTTAGGCACATTCCAAGTGTTCTGAAGCAAAAACACAGAATATAAGTAAAGTACATCCGCTGACTTCAGTTTGGATGTAAGCCTTATTTCAAGTCTGTCAGGAATCAGGTCAGCCATGGAAGGGAATATGATTAGTTTGGAGGGTTCTTGGAAAACCAGGCAATGATCTGATCTGCTTCCTCTCATGCCGTCAGTCAGCCAGTCAACAAAATCAAGCTGTTTACTGTTGGGCTTCATTATCCATCGAGAAGACTCTCTTCCCCCAACCCCAAGAGTTTTCTTTAGTACCAACCAATCAACCCCAAAGCCCCTCATCTGCTCACTCTCTGAGACTCTTCTGCTGGATCTCATTCCTCGGGGATGAATTTATCCAGATTGGAGCACTCAGCAAAAGGGCATTATCCCGGATTACATGTCTGTTGGGCGGCAGTGTTAAGTAATTCAACCAGATGCTGTTGTGATCACTGGGTCACCTGTGAAGGCAGGGTTAGCAGCTGCACTTCTTCATTCTTTATTGTCATATTTGTATCCTTTCTGAGACATTATCCTTGGGCGACAGGTAAACGAGATGGATGGAGCTCAATGATTTTTAAAAAGTAAGAATCCCTGTAAATGTAGGGAATTGTGCGGAAGCCCTCAACCAGAGTCAGGATTGTATTTGGTGACAGATTATAGAATGGATTAATGGCTTCTAAATTGCAGTTTAATGCACATGAAACAACAAGCGAAGCAACTAGAGTCGGCTTCACGCGGCTGTGTGTGTTCAGTTGTGGGGGTGCTGTGAGTACTGTAGTTGCAATGTTTTTGTTCCTTGGAGAGGATAAAGCATCGGCACAGCAGGGCTAAAAGAAATATGTTGGTGTTTTTAGAGCTTGACTGTTTCTTTTCTCTGCTAATCCTGTCTCGACCAGCCGAGGTTTTGATAGATAGACATTTTAACTCACTACTGGGATATGTGATTGCTTGTGCAACACGGGTGTTCTGCAAGGTGTGTTCAAACAGAGTAACAATACAATGTTTGTACCTTTCTTGTCAAAATCCCGCTTTGCAAATCTGAAACATTAATAGGACTTTTGTTCACGCTAAGAAAATGTTCAACTTAAATTGTTCATTTTTGTCTCGCATCACCCCCATTCCTTTTTTCCTCAGTAAATGTTCACACCACAGGGATGTGTGAATTAAAATATTTTTTTACAACACAATTTTACCAGTTCCAGAAGTTATACTGTAAAGAAGGATTGATTTGATAAAGAAGGCTCTCCTCAAACACAAAAGTAATCTATAAAAACAGTTCTGCTATTGCTATGTGTTTCTAGAGATACAGACAGCTTGTTTACCGTGCAGGGCTGACACCACTGAGAGTCAACATCTGTCAGGGAAACAGACTTTAGGTGATATGAGTGAAAATGTAAAATGTGTGAACAAAAGGTGAAAAAATATAAAAAGAAACTGGTAAAAAAAAAGGCTGAAGTTTTGCACCTGTCATATAGTATGTATTAAGATTCAGTCAATTAAGGAAAACTATATTTTTCTTCGGCAACAATCTAAGAAAGAATTAGCGTTATAATATTTAAAATACAAACTGTATATCTATAAAGTTATGTAGGCTCTTACATTGCTATTTACAAAAGTGATTATGGCATTTTTACTTATGTGTTATCGTATAACACACTGAGATGCAATTTGATCTCTTTTTGATCCCTGCTGTAGTTTGAATGTGCAGGAAGTTACAGATTGCATAAATATGAAGAGTAATTGGATGCAAAACACCGTTGCGATGATAATTGCACTATTTAATTAAATTTAACAGCTTGTTAGTCACACAGAATTTATTGGAAATATGCTTCATACTCAAACTTGACATCAGGGTCGGTGCTGCTTTAAAGGCTTTATTACCTGTGAATAATACGTATTGTCACTTTAGCTGAGTAGTAGACATGTACACCCTACCTCAGTTTGAAATACAGCCACTTACATATGTTGTTACATCCACCTAAGAGGCTGATGCATGTCCAGTACTGTACATGTAACCTACGCAAAGAGCTTTTGTGACCTCCAGAATTCAGCGTGCAATTCCTGGCGGACTAATTTATATGTGAAAAACGTTCATGTGTAGATTGAACGTCGTTGCCTGAAACTTCCTTTCCTCCGGATGGTTCTATCCAAGCAGTAAATCACATGCAAACATTGCCAACGCACAGTTCTGCCAACTGTGTCATGTTATTTGTCTCGCCACTGCTTGAAAACATTTGTGAGTAAACCAGCCAGCCAATGCATCGACGTGATTGTGAAAGGCTGTTAGGGTAGAACCCTGAAGATGCATGTGGTGCTTCAGCAGAGGAGGCACATGAGGAATTGGGTTGCTGATCTGATAACGACTTCCTAGTGTTTGGCAGGAAGTTTCTAGGACAGCTCAATATTACACCCAGATGAACTCACCTTTCTTTCTTCTCTCCATCTCTTCCTTCGCTTCTCAATGTCCCAACGTTCTCATGCCAAAAGATTCATGACAACTGACTCATGGGGAAGGTTTTCATACTGCACATTTCACATGTATTTTCTCTGTGTGTGTGTTTGCGCGTGAGTACGTCTGGTGTCGCTGCATTTGCTACTGTGCCACGACAATTACAGCTGCAAGCCTTGAATGGCAATATAAATGCAAATCAGCCTTTTAACTTGTACAAGCAGAATCTGGGGAGGGAGAATCTGCTCACCTGTGGATGTGTCTCTTTCTGCCATTACAACTGCTGTGCATGTTTTGGAAACAACAATGACACAATATAGCATGTATCATACTAATATCTGTTAGCAAAGCTGTTTGTGGCAAAGCTGTTTTTGTATTACTGGACAATTGCAAAACACCATGGTGTGGAACAGTTAAAGGGACCAGTGCTTATTTTTCCATTCACCTAATTGTTTCTTAGCAATGCAATATGGAAGGGCTGAATAGCTTGTACTTTTAAAATATGGAGAGGAAAACCGTTCTCTCTATGGTACCAGACACCAATGGTGAGGGCCATGGCTTTTTGAAAGGCTATTTGATCTGGCACTGATACCAAACAATGTTTTATTCAGTAAAGCACATCAGAGACAATAGCAGCACAAACTTGTTCTTGATCCAAGCCAAAACTTTTGATATCTGCCAAGGGGGAATGTGTACCTTTGAGAATGAAAGTGTCTAATGCTGCCACCCTCCCCCAACACTCCCATCGATAGACGTGCATGTTTTCTTTTTCCCCAGTTTTTTCCCCAGATGCCAAATGAGGCTTTGAGCCACCTGCCTGTCCCACTAAGACAATTAAAGCAATTGGGAAGAAAGGGCCATTCACTAGTGAGGCTCGCAATGTTAGCATAGGAGCCAGAAACTGCCCTGCATATACCACCCCTCCCCCACCCAACACTCTTTCAGCCCCACTTATGTTGGCACTGTGCCAACTCCGTTCCCATTTGTGTATTTGTTGAGAAAATGCAGGAGCATTTGACACCAGTCTTAGAAGGTCTGTGACATGGGGGTGATTGGTTTGCATGTTGATAGAAAATCCCTCTATTGGTCTCCAGACATATTCAGCGTGAGGCCTGTGGCTCTGTGTCATTATAGTTGTTTACGAGGGCTTCATCTGGCACAGCCCTCACACAGAAGGACATGCATTGAGAGGCGCACACACACACACGGACACACACGGACACATTCAATACTCTCACTTGCATTACCAATTTGCCAGAGCACAATAACAGTCGAGAAACCCTGGGGTGTGTGAACATTGAGAGCGGGAAAGTATTGGTAGGTTCTGTACCATGCTATAAATTAAGGTTTCCATTGATCCTCAAACATTGAGATATCCTTATATGGGAAAACAGCTGTATTGATTGTAGGCCTGTGCGTCTGATGTTTCTTCAATATGGCACTGCTGGGAATCACTCTGCCCAATTTAATACGTCGTCTAATTTTACGTGCAATAATAATGTGGTTGTCGTAAGCAATATCAGCTAAAGGCAATCCCTAGAAATATGTCACTACTCTCTGCCACCTCTTAGTCCTTTCTTTATCAGCTCCATTCCTGACATGAATGTGAGAAACTTGACATACTGTAGTAAACAAAAGGAATTAAAGTATAATTATAAAGGCCACTCCAATATTCACTTCGCTGATTCGTAGGTTGAAGAGCTCTTGCGGCACTTTCAGATTTGTATTTTATTTTATCAAGTGCAATTTAATATTGTGGAGGTTGGCCCAGGCACTGATAAAATGCTAATGCACATTTGGGAGTTTAAATGATTTGCTATCCTTTCAAATCTGTTGGCAGGGGTTTCAATCTGGCTGGCGTCCTGGGGGAATTCACAGTGGTCATTCCTCAATCCCTGGGGGACATTAGTGCAAATCACAAAGGAGCACTGAAGTCATTTCAGTTTTCCACTTTCCATTGGCCACTGCCCAATGCTAAATGGCAAAGAACTGGCTCACAACACTGGGCAGGGCAACCCCTGTGCCTCCTTCCATATCAACCCTTTTAAACCTGATTTAATCAAATCACAATACCACATTGCAGACCCATTTGAGTCAAACTGAAGACAAACAGTTGAGGAACTAGAAGGCCTTGGGGTGAACCAAGGGCAAGGCCATCCATTACTTCCTGTGCAAGCAAGAGCACTGCAGGGACAGGGGGAAAGCCTGCGGTGCAAGATGATAAACAGACTCCACATCAGAGATTGGATTAGAGTGGCATGAGAGAGAGCCCTAAAAGCCATGTGCAGTTTATTGAAGCCTTATCTAAAGCGATAATGTAACTAGAGAAAGGCCAGTGTAATGACGGATGAGTGGACAGCACCCTGCTAAAGAAATAACATCAGGCAAGATGGTGGATAGGCAGGTCCACCATGGTCAACTCATCTTCTTTAAAGAGCATGGAAGTAGGATCAGCGGATAGTTCAGATCAAATGGACTGTCAATTGCTGGCTCCCATGGTTACCTTGCAGTGTCATCATCGCAGGTGTATCACGTTTAGAGAGGCTCAGTGCGATCTATGATTCATTTCATCACTGATACCCACGAGGCATTTTGGGGGAAATGGTAGCAGTGTTATTGTTGCGATTCTGTTGAAAGCACTGATCTCTGCAGTGGCTCGATTTGTGATATGAAATCTATGTGTGACCATGCAATGTCTTCATATGTAACAGTATTGTCCGAAGGGGAATGTGGTGTGCGATGGTCAGTACTGATGCACAGAAAATAGAGACGGAAATAGAAAGTTAATCTGAAGGACTGTTGGGGGGGAAGCAAAGTAAGTAAAGGTCTTATTTTTTATTTTTGTTAGTATAGAGGATTATATCCTTGCAGAAAGTCAACGTTATCTTATAGTTGACGGATGATGGCAATGACAACACAATGCCTTCCAAGGTAAACACATATATCTAGCACTTGGGGAAGAAAGTGAGGGGAGAAGAAATAACAACAAAGAATGAAAGAAATCTCAAAACGGAAGAGCATTCTTGTCACAAATTAAAACATATCTGCTTCATGCAGCCCTAATCCTTAATACCAGTGTATTTGTTGTCGGAGTAGAGTATTTGTGCTTATATGCAAACAAGCACAATTGTGATAATTCCTTGCTTTCGTTGAATGCTAATTTTATTACACACATTGGGTGCCTATCTTACTCTAAACAGCTTTGGTTGAAACTACTTGTCAATGTTTTTTTTAAAGGATGCCATGCTGTTTGTTAGTGGAGGACTGTTACAGTAACAAAAGCGTTCTTTTATTAATTAAATAAAAATACCCTTGTGTGACTTTTAGCTTATGTTTCTCTGATCGGACTGGGACAAGTCAATGCCTCTGTCCCAATGCAGGGGGACACGGGCACAGCAGGACATTAAAAATGCAGAAGGGCATCTGAAGATGATGGTGGCAGCACACAGAGGGATGTTCAGGGGTGTCACCAATCCCCCCATCACCTCCAGTGCATGGACCTTAAGCTTTCCCTGAGGTTATGAGCTTGCATTATTAACAAGGCTTTCCATTTTTTTTTAAAAGGCAATTTGCTCAGACCTAGCAGAAACTCTGGCACAGCTTCATTTGAAAGATGGAGAAACTATCTCTCATAAATGTATGTTGGATCTCCTGTAGCCTAAAGAGTCTCCTCCAGATCAGAGTGGTACGCTCCACATTGAGTGTTAATGGCTTGGGGTCTTCTGTCAGTCCTCCTCTGCAAGCTCTCTGAAAATGCTTCAGGCTTTGATATTCCTCTTCTGTTTTCGCTTTGAGATGTTTACAAAGAGTTTACTGATTTATAAAACACCGTATATGATGTGGACCTAATATAGGGAGTTAGAAAACTTCAAAAACTGTCCATGCTAATTTCTAAATTAGGAAAAAGGCAGCAATGCGTAATTTGTTAAAACCTTTTAGATTGATCTATACTAAAGACATTTTTCAAATACAGCAATATTGATGTGACTCCTCTTCGGCAAGGTGAAGGACACTCCTTAGAAGAGAGTCTTCTGTGGGTCTGGGGATTGCTATTGTTGTTGTTTACTCCAAAGAGGATATCTTTTAGCATCCCCCTCAGCTCTGATTTTTTGATCATCACCTCCATATTGGATCTAAAATGGAGAATGAACAGCTCTGCAATACAAGTGACTTTCAGAGTTCTGTGACTCTTTGAAGGCTGCCAAACAAGTGTCTTTCATCTTAAAAACCAGCAGTCGCCTTGTACAAAAGGGGAACAGGACAAAATAAGAGAGAACGGTCTCCAGGGCTCGGAAGGAAAGGAAAAAAAGTGAAGATTGTGAGGTCTCTTTGTTATCGCATTTCCACTTAGGCCTCCTGTGAGGGAAAAGGACATGCACTTCATACAGAATTGATAAGTATGCATCCGTCGTACATCCCAAACCTGAAAAGAAAAATAGCAAACCAAGCAGACTATTTGCTTTAGGAAAGGTCATGTTAATTCCCTCCATCTTTTAATGAGGAGACAAGGAATGGCATGCGTGAATGGGCCTCAAAAGGCAATGCAGAATGAGACATACTGACTCTATTCATCTCGGTCTATAATTTGATTAATCTGCTTTTTTCCCGACATGAGCCATTATAGCCTTCCTTTGTGGCATCACACAAGTGGTTATCACGTTTTGAATATGTGTGCATTATGTGGCGGCTAAAGCATGACATGCATCAGGTTTAATTGAACAACAAACATCCTGACCGTTTGCATGTATCGGGAATGAAAAGGAGACAATTGAACGGGTCATTTGTGTAACAATGGAAAAAAGACTCTCATACTCAAACAGAATATGTTATCCTCGATTTAATGATGAAACAGGGGCAGCGGTGTTCCCCCACTGAGACATGAACCAGATTTCAACCCAGAGCTCCCTGGAGTTGAGGGCCGGCATCTCTCTGACAGGACATATGGTCCCAGAGCGTGGCCACCAGGGGGTCTATGTCGCCACCTTAATTGTAATGCCTCCCTCTTCCTCCCTGTTAAAAAAAAACTAGGGCAGCTTTCCATAAAAGGAGAAGGGGAAGGGGGGAGCCTCGATCTGCCGGGCCGTGTCGGCATGCCATATCATTTAGGCTGACAGCTCTAATAAATTACAGCAACAGATTGCTGTGAACAAACAAAGCTTAATGGAAATAAAGTGAGAATTATCTGCCAAGAAATAAAAGGGAAAAAAAAGAATTAGATTAGTGCGGAGAGGGTGGATGAAAGGATGTCAGGCCCGCATAACACAAGCATTAAATGGGCAAATTGCCACTTTGAGAGATAGGAAATGTTTGGTTCTCATCATTGCTTCTGTTGAAAATGGAGAATAATGAGAGAATATTTGAGCCGCCCTAACATGTCCCTTATCCGTGTCCTCAAACTCTTTCCCCTCCTTTGCGTTTCTCCTCCTTCTCTACTTGTTTTGCCTTTCGGAAAGAAAAAAAAAGCCTGCAGATTGTTCTGCTCTGAGGGGCCGTTGCTCCATCAATTCAGGCAGGCCAGTGAGGGGCCTGGAAGCCGATGTTGTTAAAATGCTTAGGCATGTGGAAGAGGACGACAAGAGATGGTAGTAGGGTGAAATGGTATGTCAGGGAAAGCGTTTGTCAGCTGCTATCAGTATGATTGCTGTCCATCTCAGAGACCTCGGGAAGAAAAGCAGGTCAGTGGGGGGGGACTCCAGATGGACCACTCTAACTTTGTCTGGTTTTTTTGGGAAAGAAAAAATAAGAAATAGAAATGAATGCAACCATCCAAACTGTACAATGCAAAAGAGCCACTACATGTGCAACAAACCCCATCAGCAGATGAACTGCCAGGTGCACACTAAGTGTTGGTGAACTTCATTTGAGAGAACGAAAGCTCTCAGCTTCGCAAAGTGAAAACGCTGCTTCTGAGAAAAGACAGGAATCCGAGTCTGACTCATATCTCTTCAAGAAAGTACAGGTAAAACTAATCGAAGCACTCTAGGGTGAGTTTAATAACTTGGCACAATGGGGAGGAAAGTTCAATCACAGAAGTTTTACTTTATCTTTTGCACATAGAACATTGTATCTGCCTCATGTCTTTCATTCCCTGATGTTAGATTGCAATTGTGAATAAAAGAAAAGGTATTTAATTCACTCTCATGTATTGTTTTATAAAAATGCTTTAACAATCACATGTTGGATCTTTAATTAAGATTTATTTTTTATAAAATCCCTCCTATCTGGCCTTTTAAAAAATGGCTTTCTGTTCAAGTTGTATCAGGTCCCCAAAGAAAAGACATTGAGGTAGGACGATTGCCATTTCTCCTTTCAAGAAAAATAAAAATATTTTCTAGGTCTCAGATTAAGTGGAGTTGTTGAAGATGCCACCGGGGTGCTGTTGTGTTTCCGAATTAAATTGTGAAGCATCAGAGCCCTGCGGGGAGGTCCTTATCCACCGGATGAAGTTTTCTCTAGCCCACTTTGTTAGCCAGAATGTGTTGGACCTGAGCCAAGGTTAGTCAGCACCACGGACGTAGAATCCCATTGCTTTTATAATGAGCTTTGAAAAGAACTCAAGAGGTCAGACACCACGAGACTCTGATGAAAACTAATTGAGAATGTCACTCAATAACAGTAAACCAATAAGCAGAACGGCTTCCTCTTTATGCATGGGGACTGTTTGAGTAAGCACTTAGTGGAACGAGGAAGGCGTCTAGGGGAGAAGGGTGTGAGGCATAATATGTGTGCCTGGGGGACATTCTGCTTTTTAGCCACATTTACGTCTTCGCATAATCTTGTGTGTCCCTGCATGTACCTGTTTGCGTCTTCGCTCTCTCTCTGTGTGTGGCAGTGTTTGTGCACTTGTACGCATGCATGTGTGTGAGTGTGATGAGACCACAGAGAGCCGTCAAACAGAGAGCAGTGCATTTTCGAAAGGTGCCACAATTAGTTTGTCACAGAGAGCGTAAACTTGAGGAGAAAGGCACTGCGGAGAGAGAGAGAGTCTTTCCCCAGGCACCCAGAGTCTGTCAGACTGATTAAGTCACACGGCTGGAGTGAGAGTTGGGAAACGGAACCAGAGCATGCTAAGGGAGCATGGCATGACATCGAAGAAATAAAGAAAGAAATAGCTACATGTTAGTATGAACATGACTGCATGTCGTATGAGTACTTTCTTATACCTGACCCTAGAGACTCACACCGGGACACTGCACACCAGCCTGCTTCCCATCATCCCGCCCCACAGCTTCCTTGCCCTCCAGCGACATAAAGCAGGTCAGGAGCATCTTAAAGTTCACTAAATGCGACATGACAGGACGACTCTAACATATGCCTGTGTGACAGAGAAGAAAGTAGATGAATGATGGCAGGGCACTGTGTTGCAGTACAACTAAGACTGACTATATTTCTCTGCCATACTTTACTTCGGCCTTCTTTCTTTTTCTCAGATATACAAAATGGCTCAAAAGCTTTATCTTGAGTATGTTTAAATCTATACTTCCTGAAATATAAAAACAGACAAAACACTATAGCACACTTGGAAGTTCTGCGCTGTGTGTCAGAAATGCCAAAGACCCTGGAGCCCTCTGGAAAGAATGGCAGACTATCATGCCACGCAGCCTTATCATCCACCAGACTAAAAGATAAACTTGTGTTCTTTGTTCAGGGGACCCTGGCGTCTCCGAGATGCCCTACTTGGTCTATTTCTTTCCATCCGTCTCTCTCTGCCACAATAAGGAGCGCAGCAGTCGCGTTGGTATATAGCGGAAGGGCAGCATCATTAACAACACTGAAGGCTACCCACATAGAAAAACTTTTGGCATAAAGTGCAAATGAGATAAGAGATGGAGAATCACTTCTGGTAATGCCCACAGTAAAACCAGGTACGCGGTCGATACTGCTCACTAGCTGGAAATGTAAAAAAAGGGCTGCCATCTCTACTTTTGTCCTCCCACGATTGGCCACCCCCATACTGAAATTAACATCACTCGTCCTCCCCTTCACATTCTCTATGGTCCCACTGCTATGCCAAAGTACAATCTATAGCACCTCTAGCGCCAAATGCTAATTGCTTAGTATTCAGAGAGAGAAAAGAGCCCCCTGAATTAAGAGTCATTTAGCGAGGCGCTGAGTTCAGCAAAGCACTGCAATGCCTACGAGCTAATTTCTCTGCTGTCTCGCATAGGGCTCTAAAAGTGTAGCGCTGAGGGAAAACCATATTATAATGCAAATTCCAACCTGTGCTTCGCCTCGCGAGTAGTTGAGATGGCAGAATACAAAAGCACAATTAATAGGTTCAAAGTCATTTGTCAAACAAGAAACAAGAAAACTACCTTTGTGAGAAAAGGTGTCTGTGTTCAGGACCCAGAATCAATGTGTACTAAACAGTGCTTTGGTCTTTGCAAAGATTTTAATTTGTCAGACAAGAACTTGATTCAGCTGTGTTGCTTTCAAAGAGAGTTGGAATAAATACATTTCCCAGTGTTGAGAAGCTCCACAGGAACTTATTTCCCCCCCCCCTTGTACTGGTGCAAACAATGGGGGCAGTGTGCGCCTTTGATCAAGGGCATGTCTACGTTGATGACAATGAGAAAACTGCAGGCTGTCCCGAGAGTGTCGTAACCCTACCTTCAAAGTACACTTGTTTTTGCTTCACAACATCCTCTTTTTTCCTGCTGCTTCCTTCACCGTGTTGACTGAGTCTTTTATTTGTCTAGATCAGTCAGCACCAACAAAGCATCCCAGAACTGAGACAGCTTATTAAACAGTTTGAGGACAATTTGGTCAAACACACAATTCCAAAAAAAAAAAAAAAAAACTACTGAACAAATACAGTATTTACTATTCAACAGATCACACTATAACATGATTACTTTGATGTGGTTGAAGTCTAATGTCATTTAGATTTTTCTCAGTGAGTGTATACGGGAATCTGTTTTGGTTGAATTCTGATCAGTGCGAGAGGCAGTTCCTCATTTTGGTGTATATCACATTTTTCTTAGGGCCATGCGCTGACACTTCATTGTGACCTCTGTCTCAGCAAGACGGGCATAAAGAGCAATCCTTTGTGACTGGGACCGACCCCCGCGCGGCGACTGGGTCAAGGTCTCGGCCAGTGACACCAGCTGGGTCCCTCTGCCACTTGCAATACACGCTAGGAAAGCATCATACAACTGCAGACAGCGTGTGGGGGTCATAGTACCAAATCAAGACCACTGTCAGAGAGACCGAAAAAAAAAGACAGCTGTGATGGTATTATGTAGTTCTCTGTGTGACTATCTATCTATCTATAGGACTTTGAATTTCATTTGAAATAACCTCCAACTAATACAAGCCCTATCTTTTTAATTAGGTGGATAATGTGTCTTGGTGTTTTACAATTAAACCTAGAGTTTTTGTTGCATATAGAGGCTTGATTTGGATCCTTTCCAATGCGCCTTCCCTAAATAAGGCTTTAATTAACACTCCCATTAGGTTTTAAGAGCTTCCCAATTAGCAGATCATCAAACATATATAGAGGCGTAGGTATCTGGACATTAAGCCTTCACCAATGGAGGCACACATCTTTCACAGTTGTTTATTTCACTGCAGGATCTTAACAGGAAATTGACAGACACATATTTAACTCATTTTACACTTACAGTACCCAAAGACAAAGAGATGTAAGGGACTGGTCTTTAAAAGCATTAATGTGTTTACTACTCAATGAATCCAATCTCCCAGCCTGGAGATGGTGAAATATTAATGACAACACACAATACCATAGCACTAGTACAAACAACAGTCTGATGCAAATGTGTGTTTATTTCTTGGGCCTGAATGTGCTTGACATACAATATTTGATGGAAATGTGCCTGTTGGATTATGCAGTCCACTATCTTTCAGCGTTGTGATTTTGGCCTAAGCTTTCACAAAACTCTCCAAGGACACAGTATTTTTGCAAGTAGTTGTTGAGGTACAGTGTGTTGCTGTGGACAAACAGATGGAACAATTTAATGAATAATACAGCGGGAAAACAACACATTATTATTATTTTGTCTTTCCAATGAAACAATATGTCTAAATTCACTTATGGCAGTCATTTCCATATTGCAATTTCTAGATATTTAAAATAAAAAACTATAGTGTTACTGGACACTAACATGCAAAAACAAAAGGTTCTGAAAAACTTGCATTGAATATTTACCTGTTAAGTCTCACTGTCAGCTGGTCAATAAAACAATAACACACAGCAGTGTAATGAAAGGAATATGCCCACTGAGCCAGACGGAGCCACAGAGCCAGCTTGGCTCTTTAATCCCGGCACCCTTTTTTCTTACGCTTCTCCTTGCAGAGTGCTCTGAACCTGCTGCGAAATTGAATTTTCCACCCCTGTGTGTATGTGAACCAGCCAAGCACTTCATTGTCAGAGTACTCAATTAGCTCCCAAGGCGGAAGCCAAAATGTTTTCCAACAGCAAATGTATTCTTCGCAAGGCAGACTTTCATTAGCATAATGCTTCTATTCCTATAGCATAGAGTAAGAGTGCCTTCCCAAGGTTGGAAACAAAACCGGCAAAAACAGCCTGAAGCTTTTATATCAGTGTCCCTCCATTCCATGTTGAATCATTCTAGGTGTAATATAGCCTTGAGTGGAGAGAATAGTTTAAAATATCTCATTATCATTAGTAAATACCATTCTTAGTGTGTAGCATATACCTTCTGTAAGACCCTGCACTGATTCCTTTTCTTATCAGCTGAATTCTCATGACATGGAGAGCACTCCTACGAGTCTTGTTTAAGTTAAGAAAACAGATGTTGAAATGTACTTGTCCTATTTTCTCACTGGGGAAAGCTGAGCATACAGAATATAGGTCCTACAATAAATTATGAGAACAAAAAGGAGCCCAGCTTTTAGGACCTTTATAATGCTTACTGAAAGTTTGCAGTAAAATGAATCATGTTGTTTACCGAGTGTGCTGACATTGAAACAGTTGGCTGAAGCATTAGAAATAATCTGCACTGACAAGTAGCTAAACAGTTCTCTCCAAAGTGACATTGAAGTCAAACAACGATAAAAACTTTTATTTTCCAGCTGAATTGCTGAAAGGAGGCAATAGAAAAGAGAAACGTGACGACAAGACCAAGTCTTAAAAACAACACAAGCAATGGCAACTTCTCTGACTTGGAACCCCTCACTCAGTTTTCTTTGACTAAAGTGGCACGATGGCAGCAGAACAGTGGATGAGACGGCCATATAGTCCGAGGGTAGTAATCGTGCCTGCCAGTGCCGTATAGTGCCCGCTCATTCTCATTATTAAGGTGCCAGGACTCCAAATTTAGAGCTCCTGTGTTTGTCACATGCCCCAGGCCTTATAAATCAGCCCGGACACACACACACACACACACACACACACACACACACACACACACACACAC
>CALSBZ010004116.1:1022210-1039758 GCA_943591055.1 Gobionotothen gibberifrons
TGTGTGTGTGTGTCTGCCGTTCCTGTCTCCCTCACCTCACATGTCTATTGGAAACAGAACACCCTCACACCTTGTTCGTAATCCTGCACAGCGTGTGGTCCAGACAGGGGCTAAAATCTTGAGATAAGTCTCCGGATTTTACGGACACACACAGAGATGCATCCTGGGAGCCTCTCCCTCTCCTGCCTCTGCTCCAATTCCTCATCCAACATAGCCTTCCGTTAAACAGCCATCTTTGAACTAATCTCAAGAAAATCTGTCCTGCAGATAATGCTAATCAGCTTCTCTTTAATAAGGCAAAGCAGATAAACACTGTCCTGTTGATAAGTATTATACGAGCAAAGAGGGCAGAGGGGGGGAGGGGGGGGGGAAGAACAAACAAGTTCATAGCAACGAGGCATATATTCAGGGATAGAGATTTTACCTCAAAGCGTTTAAAGTTTGCTGTAGGTAACTTTGCACACTTTCCACACCTACATGCTGTCAAACAATATCCAGCAGAAATAAAAGAATTGAAGGTTCCAGCACTTCAGACTTTCTTTTCTAACATATGGGATTGCTCGCAAGAAGATTTCAACCCACGTTTGTTCTTTTGTTCCTTTTTTTGTAAGGTGAATAGTGGGTGGCGGGGGGTTAGGGGAGTCTCTCGGAGGATTCACGGATAATCAATAGCAGCTACAAGTGGGATGCTCATTGATGCTTTGTCTGCCCTTTACTGTCTCACCCTTCCCCGCACGATGGAAGTCTCTGCTCATACCCTTTTTATGTCAGATGTTTGTGCTGTCCATCCTCTTGCTCTGTATCATCTGTAGCCCCCCCTACCCCCGCCTTTTTCTTCTCTGTCTGTCTGTCTACGCTTCTCTGTGAGCTCAATGCTCCCGACACTCAGGTGCTGGTTTGCCTGTTGCCAAATGACCACCCGCTTGCTATGCTCCCTGATACAATAATTCCACCCTTTGCACTGGCCTGATATTTGTCAGCTTAAGGCTTTGAGGGGGCTCATGTCCGTCATTTAGCGAGACAGCAGTGCATACTTATTTGCCGTTCTATTTTGAGGCTTGAATGACGGGCCGGCAGCCTTGACATTCTTGCAGGCGTCGCGGAACCTGCTATTATGCATACATTAACATTCTGATAAACACATGGTCTGCCATTGAGGAAATAATTACATGCCATCACTCTACTGTCTGGAAAGAGTGTGCTTTGTTGTGTGTGTGTACGCACGCACACACACATTCATCTGGATTTTTTATCCTATAAATCTGGTCTCTGTCACTCTCGTTCCTCCCCATCCATTAATGAGTTCAACAGAAGCACCTCTCATATGGAAAGCACTCTGCCGATCAGCGTGTACCGCATCTCTCAGATCCCACGCAGAAACTCTTAATAGTTTTTTGTGCATGGTAAATTCTTCCCAAAAACAAGATTTGAGATTTTAACTGAATCACTCACTCCCTTGTGTCTGATGCCCTTTGTATCTCGCACGGAGCTGTGGAAAAACAGCAGGCAAGCTTTTTGGGACATTTCACGTCTCCAACTGTTTAGTTTAAAAGCGGACATATCTGAATTTAAGTTTATTATGAGATAGTTGGAGCCACTTTTGCATAACAGCTTATGCATTCAGTTGTTATGATAAGTTAAGCCAAATGTGGGTGTTTCGTTGCTTAATTTTAAATGTTTAACTCAGGAGAGTACATGATGTTGTATTCAATAATGTAATCAAATAGAAAATGTTTCCTTTCTCGAAATATATAATATGCTATGATACCTTTCTTAAAGTGTCACTTTTCAAAACTGACATTCATATTAGAGTTGACAATGTTACCTTGCCCCAGCACAAAGAACCCACCGGGCTAATTATAGTTTGGCAAGCAACATATTGAGTAACTTGCCAGAGGCTCTCAGTCACCACCTAAATCGAATTCTGTTCACAGCACAATGACACATAGTATCAATCAAGCGGCCTGTATCCCCAGACACCTCCCCTCGGATTGATGGGTCATGGCAGTGAGGGATCATCACAGTGTCAGAGGGATGTCCTGCCTAATCTGTAGAACTCTGACATTAACTTTTAAACACGAGTATATAAGCATCTCATTTCGAATAAACAAGAGAAGAACTGAAGCGTTTAGCATCACATTATTCTTAAGACTAATATCATGTGTCGTGGTTATTACAGAACCCCCCTCCCAGCCTCACACCTTGATCTGCAGCCCTGACACTTTGTGAAATATACATGTGTCAGCAAAAGCAGTATGTGCAGCTCCCGGAGCACTCCTAAAATACCTTTATAAAACCATGAAGCAAACAATAAAAAAAAGCCTAAGAGTTGCAAGTCTGGCAGAAGGTGTCAGATTATGCTATAGTCAGCCAAGCTAATTTTGCAATAACTCCTGCATTTTTTGTATATACACTTGCACCTGCTTCCATGCAGTATGTGTGGGTGTTTACACAGAGATGTCCATGTGTGTAGTGTGTTTGAAAGCTTAGGATTTGGCAACTGTTTGGGGTGAGTTGACCCTTCTGGTCCAGTATGTGTATTCTTGTGAAACCTGCAACACTCATGGATTTTTACTCCACCCTGCTTCTGTCTAAGAGCCCTCTGTCAGCTCCATAGGGAGGAAAACCCCCTTGGTAAAAGTGCAAATGGCAACATGAAGTATGTCAAGCTGACAAGTAGGACCCGCAGGTCCTGAGGGAGCCTTGTCGGTTAACTGCTGTCTACTAAGCCCAGTATTTGGTGCAGTTTGACTCCCGAGCTCCTTTTATCTTATGGGGGCCCCATCGGTAAATCAAACACTGCAAACACTATCTCCCCTTTGTACCTTGAATAGAGCTCAGGTACTCATGGGAGGAACAGAGCCTGCGTGAAAGAATACCTAATGCCTTTCTGCCAACGGGGGCTGCCTGGCACTAGAGCGGAAACCGACTGGAAAAGTGAAAGCAATGCGATGTGATTGCAAGCTCTTTTAACACGTAGTCCTAGCGAGAATGGGGTTTTCAATTATTCAACCTTTTTTCTTTGCCCTTGAAGTGTACATTAGTCTTGTTTCATTCTCTGTGTGTTAACAAGCTATGCCTGTCCTGCTCTGGCAAGGATGTGGCTGTCACCACCATTTCACGTCATTGCGCTCTTTAGGGAGGGGGGGGTAACGTGTACTTGTGTCATAAGATATTAGCTAAAAGCAGCTTTGTGACAAATACATGGAACTGTTTTTATTTTATAACAAACCCTTCTGAATCATAATAACAGACACCTGATTGCACAGACTTTGACGATGGAGGCCATGGTAAAGCATGTGAGTGTGTGTGGGTGAACGTGCACAGATGATGTAAATGCACACACACTTGGCAACTAAGGTTTGGTACACAATTGGATTTTAACTTTGTTATCAAACGAACTGCTTCATTTCCAATAAAAGTGTTCACTGTTATGTTTTACGAAAGCGATGCCATCACTAACAAAAACGTGTCCTGCTGAAAAACGGTCAGTTTTGCAATCCGTATTACATATCGTCACAAAATCACAGTGTCACACGTTCATGTATTACACTTATTGCATTAGTCATTATTATACAGTATGTGTGAATCAAAGGATTAGAAAGGTACAGTAGATGACAAGGATTTAGTCGAAACCATGTCATTCGTATAATCCCACACTTAAATGCATATGAAATTCACTTACAACAGATAAATCAGTGACCATCAAAATGGGGATTTAAAACATAGAGTAAAGGGAACTGCTGTGTAAACCACAAGGCAGCAGAGCAAATTCTCAGCTCATCTGATCAAATAAATACTACATGTAGCTAAAAGGTTTCCTCATGATTTAATCATCAAACATGCACCTAGGTAAGGAGACAAATCTATGTTTATGTTGCATATTTTCTTTGTGCATATCAAACGCCTCACAGCAGTGGAATGCAGTGTTAACTACCACTAGGATCAGCTTATAGCTTAGAGTAAAACCATCATCTCCTGACCTGGATTTCAACATTGTCTCAGGACTGGGTCTTTAACATGTGCCAGCCAGCACAGCTTGAGTGCTTATATTTAGACAAGATTGCCTTCTGCCCCAAAATTACTCATGCTGAGGCTCTCATGGGTTCCCTGTTAGCTCTTCCACTGCTCCTTTATGCAAAAACAAGCCAAAAAGAGCTGTGACCTTTCCCCGCTGCCTGTGGTGTTTGTCCTTTGCATGGTGCCATACCTTGACCTTTTCAATGCTTTTAGATTTCAGCAGGTAATCAATTAGCTGCTACTTAAATGATCACAGTCAAAGGTAAGTAAGACTGCTGTTGCGTGAATTGTGTGACATATTGTTTTTAATTATTCCTCAGCTTTACTAGTCCCTCGGGTATGTGATGTGAATTGATGAATGAAGTGTTAGTCAGTAACTTTATGGTGGTGGATGATGGGATGTGTCCTTTAAGACAATGGAAGGACACAGACAAACGGTGGTTATTAGATTGTAAATGCCCAGCGTTGGGTCTGTTTGTCTTCGTCTAAGGGTTGAAGAAGTGCAAAATAAAGGGTCAAGGAACGTTCTGAACATTTCTCAATCTGTGCAATCTGGTAATTAACGTACTATCTTAGTCTGATGATTCAGTATGTCAAGCCTTATCTAATGAGCCCATTTCCACACCTTGAGAAGAAGACTCTTGATTGGGTTGTTTTTATATATCTTTCCCTCACAGTTGTTATCTTAATACGTCTGTAGTGTATCAATATTTTAGGGAAAGTATGTTAGCTTTTCTGCTGGATTAAAGCATGCCCTCTGATTTAGGAATTGGGCCTCCCTGGTGATCGCTAAGCCTGTTAGGTAGAGCTTCGACCTTCAACCTGTAAAGGAGCCCGGTACTCTGTTGGGAGAACCAAGCAGATGCTCTTGAGTGGGCGGTCCGGGTTAAGGATCTGCCAGTGCTTATAGTCAAGAATGAAAGTTAGTTGGAATGAATAATCTTGTGTGTATGCTTGATACCAAGCTTTGAGGAGGAGGAGGAGGAGGAAGCTCTGGGTGAGTCATAAAGACTCAGTTTGGCAGGAGGTGAAACAAAAACACTGCTGGAGTCGATTGCAGATGACAGGTGGGAGCAGCCATAAAATGGGGAGCCTGTTCAACTGGAGCCAGTTCAGAGATAAAACAAAAGCGGAGGTGATAGGTAATGGCCTAAAATTCAGTATGGGTTTACACAAATTGACATTGTTGCCATGTACAAACCTTAACATTTGCAGCTAAACTGATACCATATTACTTTCCCCCCTTTATCCAAAGTGAGATACAACTAGTGAAACCAACCTAAGAGACACAAACTCAGAACAGCAAGAAAACAGCAAGTTCCTTAGCTTTTAAACAGCTTAAACCGTGTGTCTAGTACTGTACCTTCATGCTAACGTGCATTAGCTTCGAATAAGCCAAGTATGCAACAAAAGCAGTTTTGACTTTGTGCTGCCTTAAAATGATTGGGGAACATGATCCACCATTTTGGAGCTAACTTGTTACCTCTGAATTCAGTCAGTGTTAACACTAGTTGTTTATAGCCAATGCTTTAGGCATGCTAATGCAATTTGTGAATATCCAAAACATTTTGTACACTTTTGGACAGTCTTGGTTCCCAGAGGATGAACCCCTGTATTAAGCCCTATCATTTGCTTTATGACCATCGGTAGGTTCAAGTTGTCAATAAATTAAACATCAAACTGTTACTTTTTATTTTTATTTTTTAGAATATATATATATATTTTGTTTTTAACCCTAAATCCTTTCAATACCATCACTTATACAGTCAATGTGCAGACAAGAAGTTAAGGCCGAGTTTACACCTAAGTTCCTCTAACATCCATTTGTTCGCTGCACCATTATTGATTTGATGCTCCCTATAAAACAAACCTTAGAGTTTCAAGGTTCACCACAAACAAACTCTCTGACATACAAACACAAAATATACATTTACCACTCATATTTCTGCCCCTGTGTTGCTCCCATTCAATGTTACCCCCCCTCCTCCTTCTGACTCTGCTTCTCTGACTCTTTTCCCTCACTCTACCATCCCTCCCAAGGCTTCCTTTAAGGAGTACACACACCGCTTTATCACACTGATGAATCTGGTGAGCTTCTCAAGGAGAGGCCGTCCGCCAGTAATGCAAAGACAAATGCCCCCTGTCCTCCGCCGTCAGCCGCTTCTTATGTTTAAGGTGATGCAGAGGGACAGGTTGATTAAAAGAAGGTTAAGAGATGCGCTGGGGCCGTCACTCAGCCATCATGAGGGATCGGTGACAAGCGGGTCAAGGGTGTTGCAGCTCAGAGGTGGTGGGAGAAGAATGGAAACGGCCCAACTTGAACAACCCCCTCTGCTACACACACACAAACCCCCCTCCCCCTCCTCCTTTTTTTCTCTCACCGTGCCATCGCAGTTCAACTGGATTTACGATGGTACAGGTGTTCACCGAGAGACGTCTGGGCCATGTTTTAATTAAGCCAGACATTTGCTCAGGAACAGTGGCAAAGTCACTTAGAGGGGAATGGGACCTGAAGGGATAAGGATGTTGACCTTTTCTCAGTTTGTCTTACTGAATGATTAAAATTCACAGTGCTCCATTATTCATGTTAAATATAAGTATTTGGCACAGCCTTTTCTTGTATTAATGTACACGTGTCAGTGTAAAACTTACTATGAAATACAATTTAAGATGTTTTTGTTGGTACAAGGCTGGAGAAAAAACAAAACAAGCTGTGGCAAAATTTGAAAATTAACCCTTAACCCTTGGTAGATGGATGGTGTTTTCCTCGAATCGATAACTGCTTTTGCGTCTAGTTTGTTTGACCTTGTCCATAGCTTAAAAAAAAAATAGCTTTGGAAGGAGAGAGAGGGAGAAAGAGTAATTCCCCCTGCGGCCATTCAACCATATCTAGAGCAGAGATGCACGCTGTCACTGCAGAATTACGAATGCTGAGAGTCACACATGTGCACACAAACTTGGACATATAGTGAATGAGCACATGTATACACATCGCAAGTCAGCTGCAAAGACCATTAAGAACAAGATGACTTCTTGCTGAAGTGCAATATCTAAAATAGGCATTTTCTCAAAATGAAAATAAATTGGTTTGCAATTATTTTCGGGCAAGTGATTAAATATCAGGTTCATTTATGCTCAACTTGAGTAGAGCCAGACGAAGTAAAGAAACATCTCAAATTAATCTCCATTTTGTTCAAACTACTCGATAAAGCCCTTTGAATATTAAACAGCTTAACTTTATTGCAGAGCATATGATAACTGTAGCACTTCTTATTATTATTATTACAGACATACGCATTTCCTAACATTCGGTCTATAGGCTGTAAAATGTATTATCTCTTCGATTTACGCACCGCATTTTTTGCACGTCTGTCCGTCCTGGGAGAGGGATCCCTCCTCTGTTGCTCTCCCTGAGGTTTCTCCCATTTTTCCCCCTTTAAAACTGTGGGTTTTGCGCTGAAGTTTTTCCTTGTACGATGTGAGGGTCTAAGGACAGAGGGTGTCGTTTTTCTCATATTGATATTCTGAGCAATCTGTGCTGTTGTATTTGATGTAAAGTGTCCCTACTGTAGGCTATTTTTATTATATGTACAGCACTTTGGCTCGATCAAAAATCGTTTATAAATGTGCTATATAAATAAAACTTGATTTGATTTGACTTCTCACAGGGGTCGTTGTGTCATCCTGCTGTTTCTTATGGAATTAAACAATGTGTATGACCAACACACTGTCTCACAAACACATGCAAACGGCTGATATGGAAGTAGGCAGCAAGCTTAATGGACATTACTAGAAAAGCTCCAGTATGCAAAGCGAAACCAAAGCTACTGTCACTGTGTTGTTTTTCTTGCCGAAGCTAATGTTATTATTGTTGCTGATGTTCTGCAGCTGTTTCCTTCCTGTCTTCATAATGCATGAGCTAGACTGTGGGCCTGTTATTATTTTGGATGTGTTGGCCTTGCAACATCAAACAGAGCGACTTAAGGGAGGAAGCAGGCAACACATCCAACTAGTATAATCTCAGCAGCCATCTGTCTGTCACACAGCCTCGGGAGGGAGAATCAAACCAGACAAAGATGGATTGTTACTTTTCTGGATTCCAATTCAGATCTGTGTGGGTATGCACACTCACATTCTTGTTTAGCACCTGAGAATAACACAGCAAAGCAATTCTGTCGACTGAGGAGAGTTTATCTAAGATTTCCCCCACTCTTATTTTATTTCCTACAGAGATTTGCTTAGGGATTATGCCTGCAGGTACAATCTCAAGGGAAAATGTGTACCTGCTGCAGAAAAAAAATTGTGTTTAGGGTTAGGAAACACGGGCTTCCCTCCGTCTGCTCTGTCTCAAATGACCACAACATCAAGCTCCCCATGGCTCTAGCGCCGGTAATGTGGAACAGACTGTCTGTGGATTTCCATGTATTTTTCTGGGAGAGTTTCTGTCTTCATTTTATTCTGAAATAGGAAAGATGAGGAAGAGATCCATCTTTCTATTCCCCCCCCCCTACCTTTCCCAGTGGCATCTGAGGTTTGCTTATCTGAAGCAGCAGATGCACTGAGCTCATGGGACCTCATCAGAAAGGCTCTGTGAAGGCAAACCTTCTGCCGGTGAACCGTTTCCTCCTTTCCTTCTCCATCCTTTTTTCAGCCCCCTAACCCCTAGCCTTCTGGGCAGAGGAACAGGAACACCAATTACCTGAACCAGGGAAGAAGCTAATGTCATATGGAGTGGAGTGACAATTTGCCTCGCTTGGGAAAGGTCCCATGTAGCCTCAATAACTTCTTCCTCAAGAGCAAATGCATAGCAAGTGGTGCCTCGAGAGAGCAGCCACACATACTGGGTAGGGATGAACAACGGCAATACTGAATGGTTTTTTGGAGAGCTGCTTCAGGAAGTGATTGCTCATATGCCACCCACTTGTATACAACCCAAAGCCACAAATTAGGATGAGTCTATTTTGGGGTGTTTGAGGCTTGTAATTACTTTGTCCTTTGAGGGGAGTAATCGTGTGTTTTTTGTCTCACATTACAAATCACTGGGATCAGGGTCTGAGTCATGTGTTGGAGGGGGGGAACCTGTGTTCTCATTTGATCCTGAGCCAAAGTGCTCGTTCAACCAGGGCCGTTTATCCAAAATGTTTCCTAATGGGAGATATAGAGTTTGTAATGTACCAAGAACCCCCCCTTTTTTAAACACATACTATCCCGTTGTATTAGGCTTAACCTAAACCCCGCCCCCAAAATGGGTTGAAATGCCATTGCTGGCATGTTGCTGCATGGTATTGCTAGGGAGGTCATGGCTAGATTATAACACCAATCTGCTCTGAAGCCCAGCTATTAGGGCATAATCGGACTTTGGATGGTAAACCAACTAAAAGATATAAACTGGATAGCATCATTATTTGCACATGGTTATTTTGATGGCCTCTGAATGCCATTCACAGCTTGTCATGCTTATTATAATAACTCATAGTAAGATTAATGAATGCATTAGTTGTTGGTGTGTTCATTACCTTGTTATGTGTGACCACTGCTTCGAGAAGGGACAGATCTTGTGTGTCAATTTAGTGTCATATGACCATTGACCGTGAAGAGGACCAGGGGACTCACAAGGTTAATTTTGGTGTACATGGAGGCATCCACAAATCAGCCCTAACTGGCTTCTACAAATTGCAAAGAGCCTGTGTGTTCGAATGAGAGACCGAAAAGCGTATTTGTGTGTGTGTGTCCGTGAGCATGTATGCATTAGTATGTTTGCATATCTAATTTATTATGATTATAATAAACATGGGCCATTTATCAAAATAACTCTCCAAAAGCTCTCCGTAAAGGTGATCCATTTCAGATTTAACTTTAACCTCTTGTCATTGTTTTAGTTTTAAGGATGAAATCAAACAAGATTTCCAGATTATGCTCATATCACCCCACCAGCTTCTGTTGTGAAAAACATTAGATGTTCTTGTTTGCTACCATTATCACCCTGGGGGCTGTATTGTTCAGAAATCTCTGCTTGCCTTTATCAAGAAACTGCAGGTATACAGTTCATACTGTGTGTCAGCAAAGGCGAGACTATCCTAATGCTCTGGGGTTAAAACAATGTGGATTCTGAAATTACTCACTTTTTCTGCAGGACTTGTCCACTTTCAGCCCACAGCTACTGGGCACAGTGTGAAGGAGGCCGATTAAAGGCAACTAACCTTTCTAGTACCTTGAACAAAGGTGTCTCATAACAACATTTGCCACATGTGAACAGAGATAATGGATATGAAAGCCGGTCTCTAAATCTCTTTATATGTCTAGAGCAAGCATTACAGAATAAGCTGAACAGGAAATGACTTTTAAGGTTCATTTATGATTGAACAGAACCATATTCCAATACTTCAATTACCCGAGGCAAAAAGTTAGGTTCAAATGTATCTAGTATTTCTGTTTTGTACTGTAGCAGAGAGAACCTTTTCCACCTGCTGAGTGAGTATCTTTACAGCAAAACTTCACATGTATACCTGTTAAACCCAATCTGAATCGCCAGGTCTTTTGTAGGTAGGTGAGTAGCTCTACGGAAGCAGTTTGAGGTTAAGTGCCTTGCTCTTGCTTTTCACTGTAAGTTAGAGTCATTTTTTGAATAAGTTCACTGTTTTTCTGAGTGTCAACAGTTCGCCTTTCCATGCTCAGTTTTCCACTTATAGAATCTGAACCAGTGACCTTCCCAATAAAAACCCGCCGCTTTGAGGTTACTGCTGAACTAAAACGAAGGTCCTCAGGCACGTGCAGTGTGTGTGTGTGTGTTGTGTAGTAAAAGGCAAAAAGAAACAGCATTCTTATTGGGACCAGAAGATGAAGTGAAAACAAGGGGATTCCAAGGCTGATTTCCAATCTTGAGACACTTGATTAGAATTGATCCCGTGATCGGTCTACAGTAGAAACATCTGCACTAGTAATTGTTTCCCTCCTTTGTGTAACTGTTCCCAAAAGGGCTCTTTTCCACTAAGTACAAGCCCAAGTCCTAATTGCTTAAACTGTTGTGCTGCACTGCTCAGTTCTTGTTTAGACATCCTGCTTCTCTGGCAGGTGCTAATGGATCACTGTTTGAAAGATCTTTGACACAAACTGTTGCTGTTGGAAGCACAAACTTAATTCAATTAACTTTTCTGGACCTCTGCCTTCCTTAAAACAAAAATGGTGCTAAATCATGGAATCCAATCCATGTGTTCAGCTGACACCCAGATGGATTTTTTCTAACTCTGAAAGAGGGAATTGGAGTAGCTTACACTAAACCCTTTGGGAGTAAAGTCGTGTGTATGTAGAGGTCAATAAAAAGGCATAGATTCACTCCTAATTGCAATTTCACACACAGTTATCACCCAACTCTTACGTGCGAGATGCTGTAAATTGTACAGTAATTGTCATCTACTCCCATGCTGCTATAGGTAAATGATTGTGTTATACCTTTCTTACCTGTAATAGTATATTATACTTTGGGTAATGTAAAGATATCTTAGAAATACCATTTACCTAATGTCTCCAACATATACATTCAATTGAGGAAGTTGAATTGCCTCTTTTGTCAAAGGAGATTTCTTGACAGTGATTTGCCTTACAGGTCACATGATTCAACCACCCTTTTGGCAAACTAGTAAGCCTCTGACTATCACTGCCACCCTTTAATCCAACATGGAATACATATTTCTGGGAACAACCAGAAGGGAATAACAAATCCAGTGGTTGCAAAGGTGGGCAGCGGTGGAGCTGGTAACGCAGAAGGTGAAGCTTAATGGAAGCTGGGGAAGGGGAAGTGGGAAAGCTGTACTTGAGATAGGGCCAAGGAGGAGTTGTCAGCTTTGATTTATTAAGTGCAGCTCCTGCTCTGACTGCTGGTAACTTGTCAGTCCCCACATAATGGATGGGGCTCACAGCCCACTGCTCCGTGATTGGCTTTTTTTCCCCTGGACCCTGTCCGTCGGGCCTCTCATCCATCGCTATCTTGCTCCCATTTCTAATTAATTTGTTATTCACAACCTCCTCTACTTTTTCCTGTTTGCCCGAGTACAGAGGACCCAGCAGGCTCCTCTTTTTCCCACTTTCTCTCTCCCCTACACATCCGTCCTTCAATATTCTCACTGGTGTTTGACAACGCTTCCCTGTGGTGTCAAAGTTGGCAAATGACTACTTCCCTCTTCATCCCATTCTTCTAACATGGTGTCGGTCCACAGCAATACAACCTCGCTCATCATTCACTCACAGGAGATTCTTGGAAGCTTTTGTCTCCATCCTTCACCAGGGAGTCAGTTATATCAAAGGCTCAGAGCCACACAGGGCCCTGTTACCATCTTCATCCTGCATTGGTATGTTAGTCCAAATGGTGACAAGTTCTTTTATTGTTCCTGAATGTGGCCGGAGGGAACACAATCCTTCGCCATTTTCCTAAGATCTCTGTCATTTCAAACATGGACTGAAATACATGTTGATGTTGAAGTGTAAAAGAAGCAAAGTGACGAAAAAATCTGAAATGATTGCAATAAAGTAGCTTGGTTCTTTTTCAATTCCATGGTCCTACAATTGAGACTTTACTTATTTGAAGCTTGATTTTAGCCTTCCATACAAACTGCAGCGAGCAAGGACAGTCACGCTCATGCTCACACGACGTGTCAACCTACGTAACGGAAGTTCCTAAAGAAATATTAGAAGTAGTATAAAAAGATAAGACAATGTCGGCCACTTTATCCTCAGTAACATTGAACTAGAGTGAAGGCAGCAACCGTGGAGCATGACTGTTGTTGTTTGTCTTATAAACAGTCAGCCTCAGAAGTTGGGCAAAAGTATATTGTATGCTTGGCAAAGCAATGGCAGCTTGAGGTGGTCTTAGCTTTTAAGGCAATGCCTGGAAACACCAATATATATTTCCACACGTAAACAAAAAAAACAAGACAAAACAAGCCACACACACACACAAGATGCAGACTTTGAGGTAAGCCTCTGTGATGTTTGTGCTATGACCCCCGCACTGAGCTCATTTTCGAAACGGCACACACACACATTTACACACGCAAACATCACACCCAGCGTGAGCCTATCTGCCCTGCAGTGGGCCCATCCATTGCAATCCCTCACATCGCCGTCCTCCGCGATTAGCTTTGTCTTTGGCCAGATGCAGTGCAGCGGGCCTGGAGGATCTAACACAGTGTGTGGAGCTATTACTCAAAAACAATCAGTCACAACCCACTCTGATTTGATGTGTTTTTTTTTTCCTCTAGGCTTTGTACTTCAACCGCTTCACAAGATCTGAGCACAGCAGGATCGCTTCCTTTGGAATTACACATGTTTTTTTTCAAACATAAAGACAGGTTTTTTTATTCTAAATGTCATGCATTGGCCCATTTATCAACTCCTCCTGACAGTGTGACAGTTTATTTAAGATAATGAAGCTTTTTGCAGTGATAAGCATCTTGGCCTCCGGTGCATTCAGCCGTGATTTGGGTATTTTACGTTGAGATGACCAGATTAACACTGTCATGACTGGTCACATGTGACAAATTAGGTTTCAAATTCAAGAGCTCAGCTTCCATGTTAAGCATCTATTCTTATTATCATCTAGTCCTTATAACAGAATCATTTGTACCTCATTGTATGTCTTTTTGTTTCTAAATATTAAACAATTATTTTAAAATGTCAGCAAATTGAAAAACATAATGTACGAAGCTCAAAGATAAGACAAATATAATTGTTGAAAATACTTTCTTTATTCATTTTTCTCCGTAAATCAATTATTTTCATTAATTTGAATCAATATGATTAATTGTTCCCGCACTAATAACAAATCAATAAAAAATGCAAAAACCAACATGAGGAAAGATGATATTAATTAAATGGATTTGGCTGCTATTAAAAACAAAACTGCAGCCTCAAAGTCACATCACTCTTGCAGTCACTTACTTCATTGCACATTACACACTGTGTGGATGAGGGTCTATAGCAGATGTATGGAAGTGGAGGAACGGTGTTATTAGAAAGTGACAAGGTAAACAAATAGAGGTGTCATTAGCTGACAGCTCCAGACCTCAAAGGAAAGAGGTGGATGCTTTTTACAAGACGGAGTTATTGATTTGAATAACTATCCTACACCTAATGGGCTGCATCATTTGGCGCTTTGCCTCCAGCATTAACAATCTATCTTTTATCTGTCAAGTGTGGCATCAGCGTGCACACCGTTATTCGTGTGATTTATGAAGAATTCCGTTGAAGGGGCAGTTTGTCATTCGCAAGCGTCCGGGATTTGTTACGTTGATACAGCCGTGGTAGCATGTGTGGGAGAGGGCGGGAAAAAGGAGAGAGAATGAGGAGTGTTTGTGGAGAGAAAGACCCGGATAGCCAACACGGAAGTGAAAAATCAATACTTTTTAATGCCGTTGGAGATGAAGGGTGAGTTAAAATATATTGATTTTAAGTTAGCCAAGTAATGATCCAATCCACATCACAATGGTATCACTCATAGCTCACAGGAATCCACTTTGCTTCGTTTAAAAGCAAGAAAACAATTGTATTCCCTGCTCTAGCTTTTCGATCAGACACTGCTTTTCTCAGTATATGTTTAATAGTCAACGACAGCTGCGACTCAAGAAAAAATAAACAATAGCACACCATAAATGTTCTCACAAAACACACACACACACACCCACACACAGTATGAGCAGAGAAGTGTTATTCTCTCTGATGTAGGCCTGGTTGACACGTGAAGGTCAATACACGAATTGTAAATCACACACTGTTTAGCAGCTTTTGAGTGCTGCCAGTTACTTGTTTGTTTGCTGCTTGTATCCACTTCCTGTGCGCACACACACAATAACACGCTTCCCAGCTCAGACGTGGCAAAAAGATTGTTGCGTACAGTATGTGGGCGTCACAAGGAAGCTACCCAAATATTGCCCTCTCGAAAACCATTTATACCATTCCCCTCGAATGAATCACAGTCACTAGGGCTTCGTTTGCTTTTGACACCAATATACCTCCTAGCATATGTCCAATTAGCAAGGAAACACCTGTCTGCGAACCTGCAACATCTTTTTTTGAAGTGTATACTCCTGCTTCTGCCTAATTAAATGCATGTCTGTAACGGTGGGCTCATGCATTTTACAAGAGGAGACATACAGTCAGTTTGCGTTTGGCATATTGCTGCCGTCTGATACCAAACCTGTGTGGAGATGATGTGTGGTATGTATGTTCCACAAAATAGATACGGAAATGTTTTTTCCCCTTAACAATTAAGCATGCCAATTTGCATTGCATATTACTGTCATAACCACTTGCAGTTGATTTCACTTGCCAACCTGTTAAAGCAGCAGCCCATGTCTGAACATGAACAAATGTGCACGGATGTCTGTAGCAAATTCAAATCAAAGTGATAGTTGTACAACTGCTGGATTGAACGCAACCTCTGAGATATAACAGCTCCTTCTTTGATTGGAAGTGAAGGTATGAAACATGTAAGATGGCAGGACCTGTGTTTCCAAACGCCTTGAGGTCGACCAATCTCTGATGTTTTAGGATCAATCATCCAAGGCTCTCTACAGTACAGATGTAGAATATAGTGCTCCCCTAAGTAAACATAGAAATCCCCAGAAAAAAACATCACATAAAGTCAAGATGTAGAAAATAGATCGAATCTTGGCTTTAGCAAAATAGGAATATCATTTCAGTTCCTTTCTGCTGTATGCTTTCATTAGGCTGTGAATAGCCATCGAACAAATCAGATTAATATAAGTCACAGTTAACTTATCATGAACTGGATGACTGGCTGCAATTGGGTTAGAGTTTTGCCACATTCATTGTAGGTTTATTGGGATACTAACACAAAGGCAAAGACAGTAAGCTAACTCACTATGCACCAGGCCTCTATGCGCTTTTGAGAGGCATCCCACAAATCTGCTTATTTGTTTAAAAAGTGTAATGCTTGGCCATGTATCTCATTGAGTTTTTGTTCAAGTGACTTTCCTGTATAAGATCAAGGCCGGATTAGTACCACCAGGGGCCCCTGGGCACTGAGCACTCATGGGCCTTAAGTATCCACTGATGTAACACTACTTCATTCTGTGACTGGCTAAAGTATTTATTCAGTCATTTGTCATTGCCTTTAACCTTAAAGACGACATACATTCTCAAAGCTGATTTGAAATGCAACTTTCTTGTATTCACATTGGTATTCCTTTGAGAAGTCCTTTTATATCGATATTGCCATTATAAGGACCCTGATTATATTTTACCTCATGTCAAACTGTTGTAGTTATTCCTCCTCTTGGGGTTTGAGATATTCAACGTGCCATAGATGCAATATCTGCAGGATGAAAAAACAGCAAACAAATGTCTTTGGTGGCCAAGAGGTTAATCTCTGTACTGTACACTTCAGCGGCTCTCTGCGGGCCAGCCTCCTGCAGCCCCGGTGAAAGTTCCATTAACATAGAGGTTGCTGATGACACTGTATCCAGTGTACAGCACGGAGGACCTGAAATTAATCAGGGGGGGATAAAAGATTGTCCCATGTGTTATCGCTCTCTGCTTGTCCTTGACTAGACTTTCTGTTCTCTGTGATTGCCTTGTGTTTTCATCAGGCCACCTTCTTTCTTTGTATCACAGTAATTCAGTCGCAGTCTCCCCTGTATGGTCAGCAACTATCAGCTCCTTATGGTGCACAGCAAATGATGCCCAAGTCGTCTATAGAATTAGTTTCGGCTATGTTTCGCTGTTAACTCCAATTTTTCAAACCCAGTCTAGGGATTTTGTTTGAAAATGCAAGGAAAATGACATGCATTCGTGTGCCTCTTAAACAATACTGAATTCATAACTTTGTAATGGTTTGTCGTCATTACACATATATACCCATAGCTTAACTGAAACCTTCTGAATCGTACCAAAATAAAAATGTGTTAGTGACATTAGTTAGGGAAAGTTCATACGCTATTGATGCAGAGATGGGAGTTAATTAAATCCATTTGACCGTGGTCCACACACAGTTGGCCATAGCAATAAACTGTGAGACTCTGAGACAGGAACAATTAATCGTACATCCAAATAGATATATTTGTTCTCTGCTTCTGGCCTCTACCTTGAACTCCTTCTCATCCCTCTCCTTCTCTTGCTCACTTATTTGCCAGCCCTCGTTTATCTCGACAATCCAATAATTTATACTTAGAAGCGACTGGGCCAAGGGAAGCAGCGGCGGGTGAGCCAAAAGAGCTAGCGATAGTGGCTAATTAGCTACAGCTGCTGATGGGACTGCTGCTTGCCGGCTGCCAGAGGAGCCTTGACAAAATTGTTATCAAATGCAATCAGAAAAGACGAGCCATTTTTCACCGCATTAAGATCCCGGGCAAATTGTAGCTGGTGGGTGGGAAAGGGAGAGGATGACAAAAGGGTTGTCTGTGAGAAGAAATGTGTATATTGTAGGTGTTTGCGAGTGAATGCGTGCTAAGGAAACAGCTCCTAAGATGAAACATGGAGATATATCGGACCCGTCTGTCTGCGAGCATAAATATGA
>CALSBZ010004116.1:1040158-1051107 GCA_943591055.1 Gobionotothen gibberifrons
AGTGTGTGTGTGTGTGTGTGTGTGTGTGTGTGTGTGTGTGTGTGTGGTACTGTATAAGTATGCATGACAGGGTGGGTCTGTGTGTGTCCGGGGTGTCTATCCCAGGTGCTTGCCCTGGCGTTAGGTTCTTGGTCTGGGGAGGCCAGCCCGCTGCCAGCAGCTGGAGACTGTCAGCAGATGTGAATTGTCAAGCGTTCTGTTTGGTTCATTAGCTGCTCTTCCACTTGCACCAAACACAGCTGTTGCCTGGCCCACGGAGCAAAGGGGAATGTGTGTGTGTGTGTGTTTGGAGAGAGAGATTGCATGAGTTGTCATATTAATGCGTGTGTTGTACATGCATCCAAAGAACACATGTGCAAACACCATAAAATACATAAGAAAATATGTACTTTTTTTACAATTTGCTAATAATATTCCTCACAAATACAAGCCATATAATAGCCATTGATGTAGAATATGCACATCACAATTGTCAGATAAGATATAATATGTCAATGCAGATGAGGCAGTGCATGTTAAAAGACAGTATTAACAACATATATAGGTGTGTTTTTTCATACTATTTATTGTAATCCTTGCAAAGAAACTCGTTTATTTTCACTTATTTAAAGCTGTTGTTATATTTCCCACAACGCCTGGACAAACCCAAACTTTGGTTTAAATGATCATATATGTTTTTTTGTTCCGTAACGCAAGGGAATATTGACTCTGAGATGAACTTCTGTGTTAAAATGTTGCTGAAAAGTTTGAACATATACCATAAAAAACGTATTCTTAATAGTACCTTACATAAGTGTCAATGCATCAGTTTTAGCATTTGTGACTTGGTGGTAATTAAAAACCCCACTATGCTCCACCCACACATCTCCTTGTACAAAACCATTATTACTTTTGTTATATTTTCTTTCTGATGTTGTTTACTCGGAGCATATTCAACCATTGTACTGGCTGGCCAAGGCTTGCTTGTGCACAATATGCATGCAGATTGCTGTACCCTCTGAATACATATTTATTCAGAGCCAAGGTCTGTTGTAATTAACAGGAAGGCGGCTGGAGAAATTCTATTATCCTTCTCCCTGGAGTCACCAGCAGCTCTGCTAGTCTCAGGTCAGCTGGTCCAGTTATGGAGATGTCTCGTTCACACATGTCTACACAGCGTGTGTGAAGCGTGCTCCTGAATACATGTGGAAATGTATGTGCGTGTGGAAATGTATGTGCGTGTGGAAATGTTGGCAGAAACCAGATCCAGAGCAAGTCAGTGAACTAACGTTCTAAATGCATCAGGCTGCCGTTTTCTCTGCCAGGAGTCTAATTGGATGACAAATTCGTGTTGCTTTTAGATAATGTTTGAGATATAAAAACAATTATAAACATGAAGTACGGCAATACTTGTATGCAGAGGAAAATTGTGTGTGTGACACTCTTAAGTTTGAAGAGAGAAAGAGCACTAGTGTAGGTTCTGGGTCGCAGTGTGTAGCTCGTCAGTACTGCCAATGCGTGAAAAAAGCCCCCTTTGCCTATGTTTTAGCGAAATCCCTCCAGCCTAATTAGGTGAAAAAGCACAAGATGTTTATGAAGCATTTTAAGCAGCCAATGACAGCCACTAAAGAGCCTTTGAGTGCAAAAGCGGCGACAGGGTGGATCGACGTGCCGACAGAAGAATATGCCATGAGGGTATTTACCCCGAACCTGCAGAGCTTGCACAGATGACATCTTAATAAGCTGAGCATGATACATTTTTAACGGAGCAGGTCGGCCTCTCCGGAGGACTGTGCACCAGTGCCCACATCTAATTGGGTTTTCACTTCTTCCAGCCCCATTGTAGCGTTACATTATTGTTGTATGAAGTTATATCCCTAGCCCCAAGTACTTTACAGAGGATTGTCCAGCCATGACACGTTTTCTTATTTTTCTCTCTACTTCTTTTGTATTACTTTTCTGTCAAGTTTGGATGACATCATCTATCAAGAGTTAGATACCACTTTCATTTGGTTTCACGTGTTTTCTGTCATAGTTTCCATCGTTACCCAGTTATATGGATTAGGAGTGTTATTGTTGTACAAATGGTATATCATTGTGGAAAATGTTAGACCTTTTGTGAAATGGCACAGTAATGGCTCTGTGGAATAATAGCTTACTGATTGCTGCAGATGTATACAGTCGTAAAGGACTCATGCCGCATGAGTAGAATTTGCTGGAATTTCCCATAAAACATAAGGGCAAGGGCAGCTATTTGAAAAATCTTGTTCTGCCTTCCCATTGTGTGTCAGTGGTACTTCAGCACACAGTGTTTAGCAGCAAATCAGTAGCTGGTTGGTAAGTGCGAACAGAACGATCAATTAATTGCGCTGTAGACATGAAAAATAAGTACATGTTTGGAAGACTTGGCTTTTTATGTAGAAGAAATGTTTCTCACGTCCTTGACACATGACGTGGATTGAATGTTTCAGACAAAGGGTTGTTATTGCTAGCACTAGGCAGCATTCAAGGGTTTCTGACATGTAAAAAGTCAGAAACCCTGACTCGCTGCTGCAAGTGTTTCTCAACCAGTGAGCCACGATCAGGAAGAGCACAGCTTTGATGGTTTTATTCACGCAGCTTTTGTTTACAAGTTTTCTGTTACGTGCACATCAAGTCAAGAAACAATGCTGGGAAAGTCTCCATCAAACACAGCCTGGGTCAAATAAGGCAGGCAGAACACATGATATGATTTTACTGTCTGTTTCCTATGAAGCTAAGCAGCCCACTGGTACTCTCCACTCCTTAGACAGTGGTTAAAAGGAACTAAGTATTTAATTAAGTTCTGAATTGCATAATATAATGTGAAACAGTTATAACAATAGTTACTTTTTGTTTATAAAAAGACATGATATATGACATAATACATTACACTTTAAATCTAACCAGATTTGTTTTCAATGATATTTTTGCTCCATATTGCAACTAGACTATTCAAATAATCTCATTTGACAAAAAACTGGACAATATATTAATATAATAATTTCAAATGAGATATTTTGCCTACTGGGCACTTGAACTATTGATAATTCAAGTGCATTTAGCTGATAATGATTCTGTCCTTTATAATATTATAACATAGGCCATTGTGCAAATTGAGAATTTTTCATATTTGTACATTTTGATTCTAATACTTTTATACTTTATACATTTTGAATTCAGGCCTCTCACCTGTAATGGAGTATTTTGAGACCATTATTTCTTCTTTTACTTAAGTAAATAAATTGAGTACTTTATCCACCCCTGCCTTTCGAGACAGCGGTGTGGGAGTTGGATCTCTGGAGGCCTTGTGGTTTTGGCAGAGGGGGGGGGGGACCATGTTCAGCCTGCATGAGCTGCCAACGAATCTGTTAATTAAGCATGCTAATGGTTGTAATTGTAGCTGGTGGTGAACCCAGCTGCTGAGGTAAACGCTGGGTTTAGCCCACTGGTTGTCAGGCTTGAATTGTGTGTGGTTGTGTGTGTGCATACAGTATGTGTGTGAATTAAGTGCACATATTTGTATGCATGAGCGAAAAAAGAAGCAGGCAGAGTGAGAGGTTTCGCTTGGTGGCAGAGTGGGCTGGAGGTGAGAGGTGAGCGAAAGGCAGGAAGGGTTAGAGGTGAGGGGAAGTCAAAGGAGAAAGATGGATTTTTTAACCTCTTGGCTTTCATTTTTCCTTCCTGCATCGGGTATCATTTGTGCGGCATGCTCCCAACAAATTGTCCAATAGGTGTTTGCCCTCTGCCCAGGGATCAGGGAGCCGAGGCTGGGCTAATGTGCTGATCTCACCCACATGGGCAGCAGGTGTGAAGCGGAAGCTCGAGGTTATGTCAACCCTCGGTCCATTTGTCAAATGTTTATTCCAATTATCCAGCTGTCTAGGTAGTTACATTTTTTTTTTTATCAAACTTTTTTTTTAAACAGTCATATGATGAAACAATACAAAGACCTACACTATAGCAAAGACATACTGAAAACCACACAACAAAAAACAGACACTAACGGAACAAAAAACGAAAATTAGTATTAATCACAACCAGATGTGTTTCGATTGTCAACGATTTAAAATAGAGTCATTTCACTTTGAATGATCAAGGTCAACCACAGGATCAAACTAAGGAAAGAAAGCTTCTGAAGAAGTTCAATGTAAATGTTTGAAAGTGTATGCCAATATTGTATCAAAGACGTGGAATGTTTTAATCAATTATTTGATTCTTTTTAAGAGGTATTGTAATCCACTGTTTGACGTATACATGAGTAAGCCTTGATAACCTATTGCATGAAAAAGTGTTGGAATTAAAAAGAATATGCTCCATTTATTTGAGTATGAATGTGTGAAAGGTATGATTTATTAAAGTCATTGCACATATCTAATTTGCACATTAGCTCAATATCCTCAATGAGCTCCACTTTGACGTGTGACTGCAGTTACCACGTTGACAAATGAGGAACGAGTTATTTGCCGAATAATAAAAAGCTGCTTTTATATCCAACATATAAAGGGCACAAATAATTAATTTTCAACAAATGTAAACTTGTATGTTCAGTTTTCTTTTATATTTGACATTGTGTCAAATTCACACGAACAATAGATAATGGATCCAAGTGCAGAGGCTTGTCTCTTCACATAGTCCTCTTCATAGAATATGAGAAACATATCAAACATGAAAGAAAATGACGGGCAGAGAGTTCAATGCTCAAAGTATGAATCAGACTGGAAAACGTTTTTTATTTCATCATTCTGTCTGGTGTTAAGAACTGGATACAAGCCTTGATCCTGCTGCAGTCTATTTAAGAGTGTCGACAACAGTTATTTTTAAGTTGTATTTTTTTTATGCTAGAATTCGTGACCAAACGCTGTTAAAAAAACATGATTATAGGTCATCTGATCATGGTTTGACGAATGTTAATACCTGCAATGTATTATGGTTGTATTTTTTGCCTAAGCAGTCTTGTTCGTACCAGAGCTGTCGTACATCAAGTGATGCAATTAAATACAAATCGACCCTTTGACATATTTCAGGTTTAAATCCTTTGAACAGATATTTGAACATTTCTACCCCTGAAATGATTCACTACATTCAGTCAGACTGCAATTCATATGATCACCGGATAGTAGAGACTTTCTTATTCTTTTTGAACCGAGGTCTAAAAGAGTTCTTGCCCCAGACAGCATGAAGAAACCTATTTTACTCAGAGATGCGGGAAAACAAGTCCTGCTATCTCGTCTTTGCTGTTAACAACTTTGATCAAGGATTCTCTGAATGTATGATAATTTACCACGGCTGTATCAAGCTCACGCTAAGCACAGTGGGGGTCATCAGGACATGTCTTTGGAACATTTTGTGAAGCTCCTGTGATCACTGCAAGGAGTCAGGTCTAATAGCCTCTGTCAGAAACCTTACTATGTCTTTTAGACAAACTGCGAAAGCTTTTTGTGGAAAAAACATTCTACAACCAATGTGCAATGGCAATAATAGGCATTCAGCTGTTTTATAACATTAGGATACACTCTTATATTGTAGGTTTTGCTTTGAGAAACTGTTTGGGTTGTATAATCAAGGCTTATTCAAATGTGCTTATTGTGGTTGCGTTGGATACAGGTATCGGCTAAATGCTTGAAATTGAAATGTAAATATACCCTGTTGCATTCACTTTCCTTAAAACGCATGCTCCTATTCTTACATCCACGCCATTGTGTGCAGTGCACTGTGCAATTGCTAAATAGGAAATAATAAAATAAGGCATGGGGTGGTAAATGCTTTCTTTTGTTGCACCGGCTGAAGCATAAACCTTTGACAAAGACGGTGCATTGCGCGGGCTGAGGGGAATTAGACATTGATGTTATAAATAACCTCTGTTGGAGTCAATAAGCAATTTGACGTTACCCGTCTCTTAATCACAGAGGAGTAATCTAGGCAGGGGAAGAGGAAAAAGCTGTGTGTTTAGCAAGGGGGATGTGACTGTGTGTTGTGCAGGTTTGTGTTCGCACGGTAAGGGAGACAGACATAATCTAGCACGAACAGATAGATAGATAGAGGGGGCTGAAGTTCGCCAACACACACACACACACACAGCATGTCCTTCCTGCGTCCTGTTCTCGGCTGGCCTGTTAGACCTTAATCCTTTTTATCTGTCTGCGCCGAGCCTTTGTGTTTGTTTGGGGAGCATGTGTGTGTACGTGTGTCACCGAGCAACCATGTGTGTTTGCGTGTGGCTTGTTTGTGATGAAGATGTCAGAGAGAGCTGATTAGCCGCCTGTTACCTTCTCTCCCAGGAGATGGGGTCTTGCCACGGGCACAGAGTGACAGCTGCGCACCCATATTATTACCGTAGGAGAGAACAGTGGGAGACATTTCTCTTTCCAGAACATTTTTAGGGAAAACTTTCTTATATTACATTCTTGCGTCTGCATCGGGGGCGGTGCAGTGTATCGTACATGTCATCAAAATTGCAATATGTACTTGTGCACAATCCAAAATCACAGCGCAATATTTTTGTTGTTTGTCAATATGTCAATATAATTCTGAACTGAGTATGGTGGTGTTGCAGAGAAGTCCCAGGCATACATAGACATTTTATAGACGTAATAAAAAAACCTAACCATAAGCCCTAGTTCAGATCCTCTTTTAAAAAATCACACCATGATCGTTTTAATATAATATTAAATGACAATATGTACAAAATGATAATTCCCTTTAATCTCCTGGATCATATCCCAATTCCAATAGCACTCAAAATACCAAATCCAAATCGTGCAGCCCTAGCATTTCTTTCACATTATAGGCTACTGTACAGTATATGATCATTTCAGTATGCATGTGATGTATACATTCATCCAGGGACTGTTGCAAGTTTCACAAACATTCAAATAAACATGAGTAAGTGTGTAGAACTAGACGTGCAAAATATCCATGTGAACTTGTGACCTTGACGTGCTATAAGGCGAAGGTGGTTTATGCGCTGGAGAGTCTCTGAGGTACTTAGACCACAGCAGAGAGCCGGAGGACACAGCAGCAGTATTAGATCAGAATCTGTTTTCTTGGCTTTGGGATGGCTTCTGATATTGAGCTTGGAATTACTTTCATGTAATCCATTCATTCTCATAACTGATTCCTGGAGGAACCACATTCTGATGATTACTCTGGTAATCTCTTCCGAAGGCTTTGGTCCATAGATCAGTGTACAGTGGTTTGGACGTTTTGCAATGGTGACTACACCTTTTAAAAGGTTCATCTTTTTCAAATAACTTGACCAGATTCTTTTTTCAAGTGGTTAGGATGGGAAATATTTGACCACAAAGATGTTTGGAGAGGACATTTTAATGAAAAATACTTGAAATGTTCTATGATACTAATAATAATGTTCTAAGAGAGACGCAATCGACATTCTTTGCATTGGTGACAAATCGTCCCAAATCGTTCCAAACCTAGGCAAAAGGCAAATGTACATGTTCTTGATGTTTTTTGTTCTTCACAGGCTCAGTGAGACAAGGGCAAAATGTTTGCATGTCACCCCGTTGAACCCTCTGCACACCTCACCCCCGCCAGCTTCTTAAGCCAACAATCTCCGGCGGCATGTTTCGATTCAGTGGGAATGAGAAAAAACATGGGAGAAAGGAAGCTACCCCGTTGCTCTTGCATCCTTTGACATCGATCTGTGCTATTACTCCTTTTGACATATGGTTCCATGTGACTAGCTAGCCTACAGGCTGGACAACTAAGACAAGGAACAGGGGCAACGGATACAAATTACCCCCCTCAGGCCATTCTTTTTTTTTCCTGTACAAGAATAAGGGGGCATATCCGAGAGATGTTCAAATGGGTTTACTTCTTTGTACCTACACACCATGTGGAGGCACTCCAGCACAGGTGGAGATGCGCTGAGCTTTCTTACCTGATAATGATGGACCTGAAGGAGGATGGTGGTTAAGCTAAGGGCTCCACTTACACAGGAATTCAATGATTACAGAGATACATCCGACGGTAGATTCTTTGTTGGTTGTAACTAGCAGTCATGATTAGCATTAGCACACAGCCTGGCAACACATTTTTCCTTCATGTGAAAAGACAGAAAAGCTGCTCAATAGGTCGCCGTCTTTCTTGGGGAAAACATGTGAAAGAAGACAGCTAGGCAACAGGGTACGTGAGGGCCCATTAGAGGGAGAAGCCTGGCCTGGAAAATGTATTTGTTTTGTATTTTAAGGTTGTTAACAGTGGCAGGCTATGGTGGGAATTATTGATAAAGTTGGGATACCTTGGGTCTTTTATTGAGAGCTAGGTTTTTCTCCCTGCAAGTGAACGTCATTAGCAAGCCGCTGAGGGAAGCAGCAGTGAAAGCCTGAGTGCAGACAAACCTGCGCAGCAAACACAGGTGGCAGCATTAAGAGAGGGCTTTCAAGTGCCAGCGATGGCTGGGCTATCATCATGTCACCTCTGTCCTGAAAAAAAAGGACTGAATGGCCAATCTGCTTTTTCTCTCCACCCACGAAAGGTCGTTTGCAGGGAGACAGAGCTTTCAAACTAAATATGGCAGGGTTTTTCTCTGAGGTTGCCTTAAAAATACAGATGCGTCTGCATAGGTACAATATTTAGCCAGGATTTAAATTCACCTGTTGTTTTTTTTCGTCTATAAAAAAAGATTGCAAGCTTGTATAACTGTTCTGAAATAACATCCTTTATCTCGGATGTGCTGAAAACACTTCATACAGCTCTAAAGCCCAGCGAGGGAGGATGAGGCTGTGCGAGCGGGAGTGAAGAGACTTTGGTCTTTACAATCCTACATTTGGTGATTGTACAAGGTCACCCTCCAAATGGATAAACAAAAGTATTAACCTTTTTGCATTTAAGAGGAGCTTTAATCCCACTCATTAACACTCATGTATATCTCCTTTCTCATTACTTTTGGTTTTCAGAATACATTGAAAGAAACACCAGCTGACCTAGAATAATGATTTGAAAAAAAGAGAAAATGATCTCAGAGGTTGCTGACAGCGCGTTATTGCAGATCAAAGTTGATTATGCTGAGACAAAAGCATCCATTGTACGAAGCCCACTGAGGCTTTATCCTCACCATTAGTTGATATGTCAATTAAGCATTCATTAGAGCACTCTGATCTATTTTGAGATCACCCTCTATATAGGAGAAACCTGATTGTAATTTTCTCTCACTGTTATCCTATTAGATGAAGTATGTGACAGGTATTCTAATTCACTTCACTGCATGGCCACCCATTAGAGAGGCCCACACGAATACACAGTGATGGAATGACTACGATAATCACTTGCCTTTGTGCTGACCTTTGTGTTAGCAACAAGCTTTCTCAGGCTCATCGGGTGTCATTCTGCGGTGGGTGAAGTATGAAAAGGACTCAATGGCTGTTAAAGGCGTCTTTGTTGGTGAACTGCAGCGTAGACCACTTTACATGGGTCCACATGTCTTAGAAATACACGAGGATGAGTAGCAAAGAGGATTTTGGTGGCTAGCAGGGATGAGTGATTCAGAGAAAGACGGGGGCGACTTTAATCCGGTATGTCGCCACTTAAATCCCAGTCACTTAATTTAACCTTCTTTTGTTTAATTAACCTCAGATTTCAGAGCTAATTAGGTTCAGGTATTAAAGACAGATTCTTTTTTTTTCACTCTAGCTGCTGGCAGAAGTGTGGACATGGTCTCGCATTGCGTCAGATGAGATCTGATCTGGCGTCAGATTGAGCCTTGCGGGTCGATGAAATCCAGTGATGAGGAGTGCGCATATGTGTGTGTGTATGTGTGTGAACATGAGTTTGGCTGCGAGGGTTTTCAAGCTTTGCGACAATTCCATCCCGTTGAAACACCACGGTTGTGTGTGTTCTCTCAGTTATTTATTATACCTTGAGATACGCTTCACAATGAACACTATCACACTGCTGAACAATGGAGAGCGCAACAGAACAAAAGCTTATTTTTCATGTGCAGAAAAACTAATTAACAACAGTAGAAAGGATCAAGGCTTTTCTATTCTGTTATTCTGTTTCCTTTCAGTTCTTTTCTTTCTGACTTTGTGCCTGTAGATGCTTGAAAAGCCAGTTTCCAATTGAATTTGACAAAGTGTATTTCCTTTCATGTGACCAAACACACCCACACACCAACAGAAAGTCATGTTCTTCCGCTTTTTCTCCAAACCCTGAGTATCTGTTTTTGCTCTTGAGGGCCTGATCTCATAATTGATGTGCACAACATACCCATCTTTGAATTGAGGACCTCTGTGCTCTTTACTTGAACAAACATTGGGATGCTCATCAGAACAGTTTTTTGACTGCTGTTTTTAATAAGGCCCTACAGACGCACAACATCACTGCACTGAGGGGGGGATTGGCATCAGCATGTACTGCTCAGTGACAGAACAACCACAAGAAGCGTCCTCTGCTCACCCAATCACCAAGGCTGTCACGCCGTGCCTCATTAGCCTGATGGGAGATCCATGGCAAGCGGCCCCCGCACTAACCTCCCATGGCCCACAAATCAATGTGCTCACAGCAGGGTGTGGGAGGGAGGGGCCGACCAGAGCATCCGTCCTGTTTCTCGGACCACAATACCCGGGGTTAATTATTGATGCGGTGATTGCAAATGGCCGGGCCACTTGTGTGAATGAAGCGTAAACAAAAGCAAATTGGAAACAGGTATTACACAGCTTCCATATTACGCCTCCCGGAGGGCTTCATCTGATTACAACAATCACTGTATGTGTCTCCGGGCGAGATAAGTGAGGCACATGAAGTGGTTTTAAAGCAGAGGCATGCGCATCTATCCCTCCATCGTTCTATCCATCCATCGCACCTGCTTGATCCTCTACCGCCACTTATCCATATTTTAAATTACAAAAGCCTCTCTTATGGTTGGCTTTTCGCTCATGTAATGACAAAGTTCAAATGTGAATCCATCTGCACAGCTCAGAAAGCCATTGAAA
>CALSBZ010004116.1:1056107-1078458 GCA_943591055.1 Gobionotothen gibberifrons
TTTTCTGAAAAGACTCTAATTTGTTTGCCCTAGTAGAAATCGAACTCCTAACCCAGTGATGTAGAGTTGTCACATGGAAACTGAAATTAACCGAAACATACTGGGAATTTAGCATAAATCACAAACTAAAGAGAAAAGTAGAAACTGTCAGGGACACAGCTGGAGTCGCTGATGTTGGATCCACTCCCCTCTGGTTTCCTGTCATCTTACATGATTTCTGGGGCTTTTGCAGTTTGAGGGCTGCCACTGCTGCAGCTGCTTGAGATTTGGCTCTGCCTGCAAATAAGGAAAACAGAAAGTGAGAGTTGATATTCAACTTGTAATGGATGTTAAATCGTGTGGCTTCTAAGTCTTAAGATAAAAACAGGACCATACTTAATGTCTTGTGCACACAGTAGACACAAACACACATATTACTTACCCTACAACTAAGAGGGCCACAATTGATACTGCAGACAACAGGGGCACACATGTCCTAAACAGGGCTCGAGGAGGTATTTGCAGAAATTCTAAATCCCCCCTCAGCCCCCCTTGTTCATTCTCCCTTTTTGATATAGCCCTGTGTGACTGTTGTTTTAAATTGTATTTTTACTATTGTACACAAATAAACTGTTCTATTTTTGATAATTGAACCACGTCTCTTGTTCTACGAGTAACCGAACATGTGTGTCCTAGTGACTTAAAACGTGTCACATTTCCTTGGGTGAAATTCCCGGGGTGGCGTTGTCGGACTTACTGGTTTAACCAAACTACTGTTAAATTAATAAATGTATTCTGCGGCCACTGCTACAAACTGGCAGACATTTCTATTATTCTATCTTCTGCATAATGGACCATTTTCTGCGTGTCATCCCCTCTCTCACGCTTCTACACCGTCACTTCATTCTAATAAAATATTTAAAAGAAAACACAGTGAAAGGAAAATAAAAGACATTTCATTGTATTTGTCCCGCTCATGGTACGCAAAACCAAATGTACAATAATTGCCAACAAAACATGACTCTACCAAAACACCATTGAGCGAAAAGGAGCAGGGAGAAGAATACAATCTTATGTGACCGGCCCCTTTCTAAAAAAAATTAAATAAATACAAATAGATGGTCTGCCCTTCATAATAATAATTTTTTTTCACAGCCAAACATAACAGTATCTTAGGATACTAAGAGAAACACAAAAAAAATACTCATTTCCCACTTGACGGTTAACGGAAAGAAACAAAAAACATCACATGGAAAAGAAAAGTGCAACACCCTCATCTGAGTCCTACTGGAGAAGAAGACAGACATCACATCAAAGACATCAAAAACATTTAACAGGACCAGAGTACATAGACGTATTCACATGCTGCTTCATTTAGTCCCATCTTTCTTAATTTATACAACTTCTTTAACTGAAAAATACATATTCAATTCTTTAGATCCTTTTGTTGTGAATTCCACAATTGTACACCAACCACCACGACATGATTTGTTATTTAAAAATATAGGATTCCTCCGGTAAAGTCATAACAGCTGTATCAAGCCAGATGGCATCTTCTTCACAAAAACACAGTCTTATCATTCGACATACGATAGTTTTGTAGCAATACATGTTGATTTGTTTTTGCTGTAATTTTCAACAGTATGGATCAGCAGCATAAGAAGAGTTATTTCTGTGTGCACACACTCCTTGGCTCTCTGTAGATGCCTGTGCATGTGTGTGTTTTCTAAGATTAGCTCCATGTACACGTGTTTACATTACCAGTACACATGTGTGGGAAACCTTTGCACTCATTTGTTTTGTTTAGGTTCGTTTAAGCGCCTCGGCTCGTGAGTTTTAATGACTGTGTAAATACGGGAGTCTGACTTCATCTGTGATTTATTTATTGACAACAGAAGTTCAGTGTGGAGCACATGGGTGCTGGGAACCAGGGATCTCCAACAATCAAACCCCAGTGTGTGTGTGTGTGTGTGTGTGTGTGTGTGTGTGTGTGTGTGCGTGTGTGCGTGCGTGCGTGCGTGCGTGCGTGCGTGCGTGCGTTTTGACTGACCATGGACTCTGGGGGGTGAAGTCACCTAAGCTGAGTTTATGGACCTTTCTATCTGCAGTTCACTTGTGAAGTTGCAATATCAACCTGGTGAAATCCAATTGATGATAGCAAATAGCTTACAACACTTCTTCACAGGAATAAATAAATATACTATTATACTTTTTACAGTGTGACTTGACTTTTCTCAATTAGTGGCACGTTTTTGACATTTTTAACAGGAACACTTTTGGTGAGAATGTAAACGTCCTTCCTAGTGAAAAGCGTGTTGGCATAAGTTGGTACAGACCTTACTGTCTGCTGTATTTCAGCATCAGAAACCGTCCTGTTTATGATCATTACACCTCCACAATATAATGTTACAAAATGTATCTAACCACATCCATGCAATAAAACATACAGCAGGACATGGTGGACATCTTACCGTGATATTCAGACTCCCGCTACACACACACACACACACACACACACACACACACACACACACACACACTCACACCTACAGCACCTACTGGTCTTCTCGGCGCTTTGTGGCCTTGTTTGTTTAGCTGCCATGATGGATGGAGTCTTTCCTCCTCTGCTTATGTTTTTGGCCACCTCTTTGTGAGCTTTACCAGCTTTTTGTCTAAAGGTGTGTCTGTTCCATGCAACATGCTCCAGACATTAGACGCTGTCCAGAGTTTCTCCAACGTTCCCTAAAAAAACCTGGGCAGTGGGAACACCGCTGGGAAAAAGACAACACTGTACATGAGCTTAAACAGAATGAACGGTTTGTGCAGGCGGAGCTTCAAGGTTTTTGTGACTGATGTATTGTCCTGTGTGTGTGTGTGTGTGTGTGTGTGTGTGAGAAGTGTCACTTACAGGTTATGGGAAATACTAAATCATCCTTTATTTCGTTGTGCCCATTGTTGAAGAATTGGGTCTTGAAACACTATCATATGTATGAAGTGTTTCTTAAATTGATTTATCTCTGCCTTTGCCGTGCTATGCTCTAAATATCATAAATATTCTGTGATATGTAAAATGACCAAGGTTTAGTTGAAACTACATGCACAAGAGATGAACATTGTCGTTGTAGCTTGAAGAAAAAACCCCTTTCCAAATGTTCTTTCTGATGATAGAGGAACAAATCCCTAGTTTCACGATGTCTTATAAAAAAAAGAAAATTGTGAAAAGGCTGCATGAGTCCATGACTACGTGTTTACAGCTGGTTGTAGATCAGTGCAGCTAATTGTGATGACAGCTGTAATCCTAAACAGTGCAACAACACAAGACAGTAATTAAAAACACAGAAATAACTCTGCATTGGTTGTAAAACTAAAAAAATCTTCCTGCACATTTTAGAAATATGTCTCCTGCACCACATGAGTTACAAACAATGCACACTATTTTAAAAAGGACACAGGAAACCATGCATGGCTTTGATGAAAGAAAAAAACATCTGCACACAAACTGATGTGGCGACAAAAGGGCGCTACAGAAAGAAATAACCAAGAACACTGTCATCTGAGAATAACATATACTTCATAGGGGACTGGCTGGTGGAGGTGTGGCTGCAGGCGGAGGGGAGGGGGGGGGGGGGGCTCCAGACTTCACAACAACACGCTCCTAAATCTCAGGCTGCTGCCCACCAAGCAATTCTCCTGGTAGGCAGCGCAGCACGCTTATGATTTATGACGAATCCCTCTCGCAATTTGTCACTGATGGCAGGAATGTATAATTCAAAAACATTTTCTATTTTGCTGTGTGTTGCTTCCCTCCCTCCCCCCCACACCCCAGCATCTCACACACAACCACACACACACACACACACACACACACACACACACACACACACACACACACACACACACACACGTAACACAACAACAACAGAAACACAACGAAGGGCCTCTCATCCAGGGCCTCAGTATAATTAACTGGAGAGGCTGAGTTTAGGGATTACTCCAGGAGGGGCGGTGAATTAAAGCTCAGCTAATGAGTTGAAGTTTCTTAATTTGTTCTCCCCCGTAATTCCAGAATGGATTAGCAGTAGCTTTAGTCGCCTCTTCCCACCGATTAGCATGGCTCGCTCAGTTTAGCATTTAACGGCAGGGAGGAGAGAGGAGAGGGGAGCGGTAGGGATGGTTTCACAGCTTATGAGTCAACTTGTTCCGTGGTTAATGCTCAGCCGTGTTTAGCAGATTAAGGCATTCACCTACTCTGGAGGCAGAGACAATGAAATAGGGTCTATTGTCCCGATTAAATCTGCAAGATAAGGAGATATTTTTCAGTGTTTAACCTCATTCAGCTACCAATTTTCCTCAGAATGAGATTGAATTTAGAAATCATTTTTTGTATTTGTAATTTTGGTTATGATGATTTATTGCAATCATACTGGAACACATTAGTCATAGGGCGGCATAGCTCAGTCTGAATGGATTTGGGTGTTGGAGGGTCGCCAGTTTAAGTACCAGAGTGGACCAAGTTTAGGTCTGGTCCTTGAGCAAAACAACTGATACAAATAAATATTATATACTAGTATTAAAGCTGCCCACTAATACTGGTTAAATACAGACTGTACATTTCACTGTGTGGTGCTGTGTACATTTTGATTTGAATCGTCGATGTTCCGTTTCCGTAGAGTCTCAAATTTCACAGTGACAAAAACATCCTTACTATTTCTACAGTTTATCTCTGTGTTTTTCTCTACCTAAGTCTCCCCCGGTGCATTCCTCCCAGCCTGTCTGTCTCCTCGGCAGCACCAGGATAGTGGACTTAAGACTGTCAATTAGGGTTAAAAGGCTCCGAGGGTGGAGGAGAGCAGCCGAGCGTGACTGCAGGACCTGGCACAGCACCTGATGCCTAATAATGAAAATTGACAGGGCTTGTTTTGTATTCTCCTGTTACTCAGGGCCATGTTGCTCAGAAGCACAATACAGCCGGAGGGTGGAAAGCCACACCTTCAGGCAGGTTTTTTTTTCCATTAGCATTATGCTCCTTCATTCATGCTGGAGTGAAAGGGAGAGAAAAATAAACAAACCTAGAAGCCAGTTGATGCCAGCTTCTCCGTCTGCGATGTAAGCAGCACAAATGAAAGAGAAATAATAACAAAACGATTATTTATTTGTCTTCTTTTCCCAGTTTAATGACATGAGGAGTGACATCATATATACTTCTGGTGAAGGATCAATTTAAATGAGTACAGTAACCTTCTGCTTCTTTTTATTTTTTGAAATGATACAGTATGCCTTCAGAGGAACTTCAATCAAAGCTTTAAAGCATCAACAATGTTATCATTGACAGCCAGGGAATGTGGCCTCCGCCGCGCATTTGAAGAGTGCAATGCACTTTCCATTGATGCTTGGATCTGGCAGACTGACAACAAACAGCTTTAGAGAGAAGATGCGTACATTAAAGAGAGATTCTGTTTGGTTTTTGAACACCTCCAAGAAGCAAAGCATCTTCTTTACAGGCATCAGCCTCCTATGACTCATCTACTCAAATCTGCCATTTTGCAGCTCATACACTCCACTGTTTATGACACATTTAGAGATGCCATGTCATGGGTTAAGGGCAGTGTGCGAAATACAGGGGGGTCCGGGGGGAGCTCGACCCCCCTGATTGTCTTGGCTTGCATCCAGGAAGTATTGTATAGGCCTACTGCATATTGAAAAATCTTCGACCGGTATGTTGCGCAATAAAAGGGAGATTATTGACGGGTATTTCGCACACTGGTTAAGGGATACACTGGACAGTTGTATTTTTGACCTTTCCTTCTTTTTAAAAGGTTGATGAGCCCAAGAAATATCATATATTTGCTGGCATATCATAAAGAACTGAAATAAACTGGTGGTATTTCCACAATGAACAGCGAAAAAGTTACTTTTAAATAATTGTTTTGACATCCAGATCTTGCCTGTTTTCTGTGATTTTGCTAAGATTTATTTTCTAACCATCTGACAACAAAACGGGACTCGATTACATGAACAAACCTTGAGAGTGGCTGTTGGCAGTATTTCGGCTCCCACACTGTCAAAACAACCAATAAGGTAGGTGAGTAGGTCCTGTAGCCAATTAGGGGATAGGAAAAGACTGAGCTTCAGGAGAGGTTTTATTGCGAAACAGCTTCACCGCAACATCCTCAGATTATTTTTAGCTTCTGCCCCAGAGCAGAGGCTTGTGAAAGGTGTGTGAATATGCCCTTGCCTGGGAAATGTCACACCCGCACCGCAACATCAAGTGTTGAATTCAGTCCTAGCTTAAGGTATAAAGTCAAAACCACTCTCAGTCTGGAGCCGAACATGTGCACTCTCATTAGGATCTCTTGTATGTGTAGAAGGGAGTAGAAAAAAAAGGGAATGCACAGATTATAAAGCCGTCGGCTGACAAATTAGTGGATAGATGCGCCGCTGTAAGCATGAACAAGCTGTCTGACCGATTAGAGTGGCGTCGGCATTTCATTGGAGCACGCCTTTCATCAGGAAACTAGATTGCCATGGTGACGGCCGAATGACTCAGGATGGGAGCAGTGGGCGGGCTGGTGACATAGAGTGTCATATTGCAGGCACTTGTATTGTTTATGCAGGCACTTGTGCTGATGTTGGTTTTGTTTATCGTAGCTTGCTGTTGTTTCACCACAGACATATTGTTTGAGTGGTAGTCAAGTGGAGAGTGGTCTTTCTGTGAAATATGGTTGTGAACGCCAAACACGATTAACTAATGTTTGCTAATTTCAGAGTTTTATCTCATGCTGGGTACCAGAAATATCGACTACTGAACCATAAACTGTGTGCGTTATGAGTTTGTTTCAAACAACTGTGGATTATCTAGGAGGTTGAATGGTGGGGTTTTATAAAGGGATGGTAATGCAGACATGCGTTTGTGTAAGTGAGAGTGAAACACAGACCTCTGTATATGGTATTAGATAAATAAACCCATTCTTTAGCCAGAGGGTCAGAGTACCACTGACCTCTGCTGTGACCACAGTCGTGTTGACAGCAGCTGCACTTCACACACGCTCCCCCAGGCCCGATGTGTCCACTATCCTTCAGAGATGAGACCAGACTATAGGGAGACTTATAGAGTGCAGCTCGGCCACTAAAACAACACCAGAGAGTGGTTGATCACTCGCTTACAGACACCCAGAGTTACATAGCTTCCCTTTCACAGACACTTTTTCATCCCAGCTGCCACCCCCTGAAACCGGAACAAACGCAGAAGAAAAGGAGAATGTGTTTGTGTTGCTTGTAAAGCCAACCATGTCAAAGTCAACTGACGTAAAATTAGCTCAGCCTTCATGTCGGTTCAGGATTTTGTGTCTGATTTTTGTAGATTTGAAGGGTAGGGAATCATAATTGCTATTTTTAGACGCAGCTCTGACGTACTTAATTATTAAAGAAACATAATGTTGTAATAGTACATGAGGTCTGATTTGTGAAAGTGTTCCTTAACAGTTAACCTGGCTCAAATAACATTTTAGTTTGTTTTGTAAATAGATATTTGAAGTGTTATTTCAGTCGACACTTTGACCCTTTAGGCATCTTTAATGTTAATTGTTATAGAGTCACCAAATGTGCTATGAAATTGTAAACAAATGCATCCAGAGTGTTATTTTTTGCATTTGTGTTTTCTGGACTTATAGGATTAATTCCTATATGGTAATTAAGCCTTGGGTAATCATATTGTATTATATATTCCTCAAGGTCCAGAGCAAAGGCTCCCTTCTACTCATTTTATGTGCATCTTATTATGTAACGAACAGGCAGTTAATTTTATGGTAATCAAAGCCCCACTTTCCCAAGGTTACTCCCAAAGTCGTGTCGTTTTTACTTTTTTTATTGCACTTAAACTGAATTGAAGTTTCTATCAGGGGATTCAGAGTAATTGCTATTATTCAGTACAGTAGAACTGACCACAGGTGAACCGATAATAGGGACAGAAGGTTATGCTCATGATGTTACACAGTCAGCTCTTTTATGGAGTGGGTGGACTCGTTTGACCAAGAGCTTCAATGAGAAGAAAGGTCTTTCCATAATGCAATTTCATAATTCATCGGAAACACTGAATATTTCAACAGGGATCTGTCATCAGCTTAGGTTAGTTTTAGTTTAGTCGACAGGTCTAGCGGCAGATTTGAACATGAAAAGCTGCGTTAGGATGCCTGTCAATTCTGCCAGTCACCTAAACCTTGTGCACATTGCCTTGCTTATGAGAAATAAATGATTAATTCCTGAATGACAGGTGAATAATGAGATTGTCTTTGATCATTTTATGTTATCTCATGTCAGTAATTTGTGCTAGATCATTCAAATTCAGCTATTGAAATTCACTGTCAGCTCATTAAGTGTTCCTAGAAAATGGAAACCCACCCCTGATATCCAGGAAGATTTGAGTTACAGCCCTCCTTCTTTGCAGCGGTCTCTCAGGTCGGCTCAGACATCCGCTCCTCGCTCTGGACAAACCATTATTAGCTCCATGATTGGACTCCCGGTGTGGGAATACCCTGCGCTCTCCTCTTGACTGTGTGATCCTAATGCTGCGTGGCAGGTCCGGCACTCCACTGCCTAAACACATCTGTCATGTTTTGTCATAGTGATAGAGCAAACCGGCGACACCCACCTCTGTGACAGGATAGAGTAGATCACACTTCAGATCTGTGTGCATGGAAACATTCGCAAGAGCAGAGACAGTCATGTTCAATTAATGTATTCACAAGTTTGAAAGTACAACCATAAGACATCATGGATACAGATGAAGCACTTAATTTCGGACTCCAGCTTACCTGTTCCTGCCTACGACCAGTTTCGAGGAAGGTCAAGCCCTCCCACTATTTTCCAAGAGGGCGTTGCCAGAATTTCAATTTCAGGTTTTCAATGATCCATTGCAGCTGGCTTCATTATAATTACATTTATTTATAACGGGGGCGGTCTCAAGTCAAGCTGGAGGCTTTCCCTTGAGCGAGGGCAGACCACTTACCAATCACTGCCCTTGCGTTTCAAACTGTCCGAAATGAAGTGCTTCATCTGTATATGTGAAATGGGACAGCCCAATAAGCCCTATGAAGCTTCAGAATAGGGGCCCAGACACTAAACATAAAGTACTAATCTAACTATCTATATGTACCTGTAAAAACACCCCCCAAGACAAAATGGCCACACAAATGTCTATTGCTATACACAATGAACAGCCTCACAAGCTCTTTTACCCATCTGTGAACTGCACCTCTAATTTCATCTTTGATTCACTTTTCACCCAAATTGCTCAGCTGGTATTGATGACCACAGGAATTGATTACATCTAAATTACAACATTTGAACAAATCGGAACATCTGCTGGCTAGCACAGCTTGGCATAATAGTCTGGGCATGGGTTTCGCTTTAAGCATCAACAGTCCATCAATGACCTGAAGCGTTAAGCGATAACACGTCTTTCTACGTTTTTAAATTGCCGTTGCATTGAAAGGACATTGCATAAGACTCATACAAGAACAATGTCTGAAATGGAAATGTACCATCAATAATCTATCTAAGTAAATAATGTGGGAAATAACGCCTTAGCTTTTCTGGCCCTCTGAGAATAAAAATATCTAAATCCGACTCTATATTTCTTTCTCTCTTTCCCTAACACACCCACACACAAACTCTGCTGTGGAAATGTATTGAATATACCAAGTGGGAATCTGTTCGATGTAACGCTTATTTAAAAGGAGCTATCCTGATATGCAAGACTTCTTCTTTGTGGTCAAAACTCCCTGCGGGATGCTCGGCTGGATTTTGATAGGATTCTTTTAGTAAGGCTACAGTTGGTATTGTTACTCCCTGGGGATACAAAATGTTGTAAGTGTCTCTTGACGTGAGCAACACAAACACATCTCTTAGGAATGCGTGTGCCCAGACGCTTCTTCAGCTATGCAAACGGAGGCCATCACAGCATGGACAACTGGAATGTTAATAAGTTTCGATATGCAGGGACAAACTAGGAAATGCCAGGGTCTGATGTTAGCCTCGAGCATGATTTCTTTTTTGGAATGTGTTGTGTTTAATGAAGCTTTTGAAGTTTAACAATCCAAAACTGTTGTTTCAATGTTGAAATATTATTGGTATATAGATATAAGAAGAGCTGGAATACGTAACTAACAACACAACAGCACTCTAATTGCCTCAAGCAATACATCTGCATTTTGGAGAGACTGAGCTATTGTGTGTGCAGAATGCCAGTGGGCATTTTTGTCCCACAGGTGCTGTGGCCCCTTCATGTTGAAAGTGGACTCAAAATAACCCATTCTTAGAGCGGCAGAGTAGACATTTCAGTGGCACTGTTCAAACTGCAGGATGGAAAATGTGCCTGAAGCCTAATGCAACCTGCTGGCAAAGGCTCTTTTGATCATTGCACATGCATGAGGTCATTTACTTATTGCACAGTAGCTTCTGGGCTGTCCCTTTTAATGCTAGCACCAACCTCAGGGTTTCTGGGAAATGCACATGGGTATAATTCTTAACTGTCAATGCTAAGCATTCACAGTGCAGAGACAACAAGCTAAAGTTAAAACACTTGTTCCCAGTGGCCAGGCAGCGTGAGTGACAGGGTGAAGTAATGAAAGCCACTGTCACTCAAGAATTTCTTGCCTGTCATCAGAAAAGTGGTGCTTGTCATCACATCAAGCACACGACGGGTCACAGGTGGAGCTAAAATTGGGAATAGCCATGGAGAGAGTTAAATGTGACTGACAGGAAGAACAGAACAATTACAGTACCTGCCAAGGGTTTTGAGTGCACTAAAGGTGAGGATAATTGGGGAGGCGAATGTACCTGTTCTTTTAAATATTCACGTTTTAATCTTTGCAGGGTCTTTTAACAGATATTCACAATAACCTGACTTATCACCAACCTAAAAGTATATTAACTGTTCAACCTTCAGCCATAGATAAAAATGGTGAAGATTTTTAAATCCAAAAACCTGTACAGTATAAAAGGTAATTTAAAGGGGACCTATCATGCAAAATGCACTTTGTGATGTCTTTTGTACATAAATATGTGTCCCCGGTGCGTCGGGGAACTCACGCAGCGTCAGAAAATAAAACCCTCTCTCTTTTCCTCAGTACCCAAATCTTTTAAAAACAGGTGTACAACGAGCGGATACAGATTCCATCCGCTGTGACGTAATAGCGGCGGCGGACCCACAGAAAGTTGCTATCAGAAACAATGCCTGACGTGTTTTGGACGTCTTTGTTTACATTAGCAAGCCTCGCTAACACTCAGAGCTAACCTGTACTGGAGAGCAAATGTGTTTTAAAAGCAGGAAATAAAAAAAAGAACTCACCTTGTGATAAACCCGCAAGAGAAAAAGCATCTGAGCTCCATACTAATTCAGAAATAATCCTTGACGTGGTTTAGAACAGGATGGCGTTTTATCACAGCAGAATTTAACTTTATCTCCGGTAGAATTCTGATCAGGCATTAGCTCCGCCTCCTCTTCTTTTTTTTTTCAAGCTAAGGACCCAAGATCCGCGTTTCTCTAACAGGGCTGCAAAAGAGGGGTTTGAGCAGTATGAGGCATGGCTACAATGGGTGATCTGTTTGGTATTTTGAAAAAAAAACTTCACAGACATGTTTTGTATAGGTATGGCCCTACAATATATGTTTCAAATATAGCATGATAGGTCCACTTTAAGTATGATGCTGACAAAGTGTGGTGCCTATGTATGGTATTAGATATGTAGTTACCCAATGCTCTTAAGCAAAAATAATCAAGGGGTCACGTTCAGAGCAACATCGCCTCCAAGTTTGCTGCCTCTCTAAACAGCAGGAGACAAACATGGTCCCTCTCCAGGAACACAAGATGGCAGAGGCAGATGGCCAATTACATCCCATAATGCCTAATTGTAAATGATGAGGCAGGTGTCAAATTAGGGCTACCTACAAATGAAGGGGAATTCATAACAGTGTCCAAGCAGAACGTATTATGTTAGCAGTGAGAGAAGTTGCAGAGCTAATGGCTTACAGTGTATTTATACGGAAAAAGACATGTAGAGACAGTTTCATGAAATAACCTCAACATGTGAATGCCCAGAGAACATTCTGAATATGTGAAAGATGATTGGTAGTGCACATGCATGGTACTGAGTTTCCCCGAGGTTCATTTCACTCAGACAAATGAGATTAGGGCTAGGTGGCAGAAGTGTAAATATCAAACCAAGAGCTCCTCAGAGCAATGAGCCTTTCTTAAAGTCCAAATCCACGTCTTCTTGAATATTCTGAAATCCAATTACTTCTTATTTGTATTGATGCCTGCACAGATGCAGAACAGGAATGACTTTCAATGCATGATGGATTGGTTGATTCTACCAATAAATCAAAGTAAATAAAACATGACATTAAGAGCAAGTGTTTGTCGAAAGTTGCTTAGGAAATCATATTTTTTGGTTTGTTTTCTTACAGACTTCAATATGTGTATTTTTGGCAATTGATGCTTTATTTATTACCTTTGTACAACTGAGGCACTAGCCATGAATTATTTGTGTGTTTGTAGTGGGCAAACGATGATGATTTCCATTCTGTTCGGTCCGGTCGATAGTGGTTTTGCAATAGATCAGCTTTCATACATTCATTCATTTATTCTTGATAAGTTTCCTCGATGGTTGTACACAATAAAGTCCGTTTTCTTGTCATGCTGAGCACTCTTCGGCTTGCGAGAACTGTTGGATAATGTCTTTTGTGGCTCTGGAGGGACCTTTGTAAGGTCTAAGGAAATTAATCTGATGATGTCAGTTCGGCTTTAGACTTCAAATGTTTGACAGAAAGCCTGCGATATATAAAATAGCGGAATAGGGCCTGGGAAATTATGTCAGGAAAGGTCTAATGAAAGACGCTATTGTGAGAAAAATGTAGGCTCATGCATTTCGAATAATAATGGGGACTAAAAATCTTAGCCACTGTAGTGTAGAATTTGACCATTTTTCAAATTTAGTGTGGCATGCTGTTCTTTTAGAGAATGCTTAGAAAGATGTGTTGAAAGGTGTACAATACTTTTGCCAAAGACATGAAATGTGCAATCCAACCCATGAAAGCTATACAATAGGAACAATATATGGTGTATTGGTGTGGTTCAGTAAGGTTGTTTGGACATCAATAAGTCGCTCAAGGTTGTTGCTACGAGGCCCCAGGAGGTCACTTTGATTGTCTCATTCAGTTCCTTTCTCGTCATCTCTATTTGCTCGTCTTTCTCCCTTCACAGGTCACCGTGTCCCTGTTCTCCTTCCTGTCCCACCAAACCTGATTATTGCCTCTTCATCCAGGCACAGTCACTTCTGTTAATTAGAACAACCCTTTTAGTCATTGAACATACATCTTCGCTTCTCAGCTTGGCCAAGGCCGGAGCAGACCGCCATTAATTTGAAGTGTCTTCCCTTTCTGTCTTTTCCTAACCCCTGCCACCTCTTTGCGGCGGCTGCACAGCTCCTGTCCAGAAGCATCGAGCTGCTAAATGGCCACAACCAACCGTCCAGAACGACCCGGCAGTGAATATTAAAAATCCATCAGGCAGCAAATCAACAAGCCCGCACATGGCAAACACTATTATTTTCATATGGTGTTACTGTCACCCTTGGCCCTCCATTAACGACACAACGTTGTAAAGAATGTGAATTAGCGACCATTATTGCGACTGCGAACCAACAACCGAATGACCAAACGGTTCAACATTCTGTCAAAAACATGTGACAAAAGGGAGGGAGATTGTCTGAGGGTAAAAAGAGAAAGACAAATCAACAAACTTCTGAAGGACTCCCACAGCTCCGGGAAGATACACAGGAATTCTGAGAGCCTTGGATAAAGAAAAGATGTTGATTGCTTGCACTCTTAGCCAAAGGTTGTCCCTATAAAAGCTTGGCCTTTCCTGAGCAGCCTGGCCCCTCGCTCTTATGTACACGCTCATATGCTTTTAACGATGCTCTCTGCCATCGCCGCGCTCGGCCTTCGCTCCAGGAAGATGCTGTTCCATTACCCCCCACCCCCCCTCCATCAGAGGAACACACAAACCTATCGGATGAAGCTGCACAGTGAGTAGAGATCTACTGGGGGTTCGTTGTTCAGCCAGGCTTTAGATGCTGCACTTTGGGGTCAAACAGGTGGAGCTCAGGGAATTTGGGTTGTGTGCAGTGCAAACATACATAGGGGCGAAAAAAAGATTGGAAATCGAAAAAGAGACAACACTCCGGATGTTTGATGACCTCGATGTCAGCATACTCTGCAGGATAGAGACAGATAAAACAATGGAGACAGAATGATAGGGATGGATCAATGACATATTTACACACACATTATCCCGTTATTACAGGGCTCCGCTGTGCGACACTACCAAGAGGAAGAGGTGGAGAGTGTTGGAGGGGATTGTGGTGTTAGTGTAATAGTAGCTGCTCTCAACAAGATGGTTTTGCAGCAAAAGGAAATATATTGGAAACCATCTTGTGTATTTTTTTTGAATAAGCAAATTAGATTTGTCCTTGCCCTTTTACAGGGCAAGGACATTTACAACAGGAAACTTGAATCACATTGAGGGTTTGAAAAAATATTCAAATGAAAACTAAATTACCAGTTGTTTTTTTAACTTCACTGGATTCAAATACAGGACTTGTTGGACAGCTTTTACCAAACCGCCATCTGTGTTCGGCGCTAACCTCTGAGTCTGTGATGTTCTGTGTTTCTCCAGAATTTGTGTGCACTGTTTGGGATCTGGGCTTCAGTAAGTTGCCAAAATACTATGAATGCCATGCAAAAGCAAAGAAACAGCAATTCCCTAAACAGCTAGCCATGGGCAAAGGACTCCGCCTGACCCAGTCCACACGGCCAGCTGAGCTTCCCACATTGCCTTCCCATTCCACAGCATATGGATGCAAAGCGCTGCCAACAGTGCAAATGGTGGTTTAGATCCATCTGCGCCCCAACTGTCACAGAGTGGCACCTGGGGCTTGATGCTCCCCAAACTCTGCTACAATCAGGCCACGGGTGCATTGAAGAGAAACTGCTGCAATATAAGCTTTCTCCTCCCTCCAGCCATCTTGACAAGTATTTCATCTTTCCCAATCTCCAAAACTGTTTGCACAGACATCTATAAAGAGGAGGAAAAAAGGAAATGATAACCCTGAATCGTCTGTAAAGCGTGGTGTTATTGTTGACATATACTTCCAAGATTCATAAGGAGACTAAATTGGATTTTGGAATTATTACTCTAAATGTTTTTTGACACAGCATCCTTTTTTTCCTTATGCAAATAAATGAGCAGCGGCGGCCGTCTCTGATGCGGCTTCTCTCCCTGCCACAGGGCACACATTAGTGTCACACTCCCTTCAATGGAGGCATGTCATAAAAGACAAATCAATATAGGGAGATGTCACGATGTTCGCCATTATTATTATTCCTTAATGCTAGCAGAGGCATGATTTAATGCCTTGCACGTTTTTCTCCTGCCTGCCGTTGCTTATCCATGGAGTTTCATTAGCATACAAAGCCCTGTTTTAGTGGTGGGGGGTGTGTGGTAGATAGCAGCCAGCCAGTTAGCTCATCTTACTAACCTCCTTTGTGTGCGTTTCCTGCTGCCAGGGCTAAAGATGATGGTTTTGTGGCACGTTTGAGAGGCTCTGTCACATTAATCCTTCCCACACACCGCTCTAAACCCAGCAGCCTACAATCTTAATGCAGAGCTGCTCAGATCCCCCCCCCCCCCCCGATACTATAAGCAAAACGGACGAAGACAAACAGCAACTGGCATGGGAAAAAAAGAAGTTGGGCACAGGTACAAAGTCATTGGGGCATCTGTGCTTACTCAGCTGAGTTTATGTGTATTTGAGAGAGAGAGATGCAGCAGAAATATAAACTCTGCTTAGATGGGCGGTTTTTATTTTTGGGAAATAATTTCACGCCTTTCATAACAGGACTCATAAGGTATCTCCTCCTATTCCATCATGGAGATGCTGCTAGCTTTCTTGTATCCATGCCTGTCATGTGATGCAGTGTAAACTTTCTGCTAGACTAAGCCTGGAAAACGCATCTCTATGCAGGGAGCAGCAGCCTTCAGCAGCATGGTGGTTGCCCTTATCCTTCTAAGCATCTCAAGCATCTGCAAGCACTTCAAACTTTACGTTACGCGATGCAATGTCATGGGGAGAAAGGAACTGCAGACATAAAGTCAAAAAGCCCTTCTTTGAAACTAACAGAAACAACAGCCTTTCTTTTTTCCTGGATCAGCCTTCACGCTAATTGGTCAACCGTTACGTCACCTCCCTTTCAAGGATTCTGTTTAACAGAACTAGAAGTAACACTTATCTATACTAGACAGCTGTACCTGTTACCTGCCGTCACAATATAAGTGAATTGGTGTCACTTGAATTTGCCTTTATAGCACCTGGTGTGTTACCACAATTAACTTAAAATATCAGCATTCACTAGGTGCTGCAATGGCACCACAAGGTGTGTGCTGTGTGTGTAAAGATGAGCATTGTACAGGTCTGTAGGGATAAAAAGGCATTCATTATAATGTGTTACCTATCTCAGACGCGGAAGCTACATGAGGTGTTTGTAATGACATGTAGCACTAGCACATCAAAAGTTTAACATTGATGACTTATATAAAAGAGAGCTATCACAGACAAGAACAGAATATTCCATTGCGTGCAATATTAGCCTACATCAACACTGAGTATTTGCGTCACTAGTCCACATTTCTGCACACCCAAACATGTGGAGAACACACTGACACAAAAGGCTCCCCACGGCTAATGCAGCTGTTTGCTTTAATAACAGGCATAAGCACATCCCTGGAGGCTGGTGCTCCAAGATGAAGTCTAACGCTTCCATCTCCTTAGGTCACAGCACCCTATATTTCACACTGGCAGGCCAACACATGGACACGGAGTAGATCTAGGGCACTGCGTGTTCATGTTTGATCTTATCACACTTGTGTACATTTCCTTCAACGCTGTAAAGTTATGCCTTTGCTGGCTTAGGGCATGAGGTGAGTGTGCAGGAGAAGTTGGAGTGTGCATGTGTGTCCTTGATCTTCGCAGGAAATCTGACAGGCCAGTGTGCCTGCGGATTAGAGGGGCCTCTGTTTGGGTGGCTGCATAATTAGGACAACTATGTTGACAGTGCTGCAAAGTGGCCTGCTTTTTCATTTCCCTTCTTCTCTGCTCTTTCCCTCCACTTTAAAAGGTCTCCGCACATTAAACCCAGACTTGAAACAAACCCCACATTATTCCAGGGAGGTGATGATTGCTAGGAAATGGTAAAAATGCAGCTCTAACTATGCTAAAGTGCAAAGAGGCAAGATTTTTGCAATTGAACTAAATGAGCCTTATGCTACGTTAGGTAGCATACAAGCTGTGTAGTTAAGGAGCCGTGTATTTATTTCGGTTCATATGAGATCAAATCATCTGAAAACTGTAATTTGACTGTAGCTACCGCTGCATTAGTTTGTTCACATTTTAACCCTGTTATGGGTTGACAAACTATCTAGCATGCCTCTCACCTAAGGCATATTGAGATGGACTTCAGCACCCTGTGACTCTCAGTGGGAATTCGAAGAAAATAGGTGTCAGGAGAGATCCGTGGATTTGTGGCCACAGGGTTTAAAACATTACGATAGACAGAATAGGAAATAGAGAGTTCTATGTACCCCACCCTGCAAGGAGCCCAACATTCCCATTTCCCCTTTCAGTGTCTAAGTCATTTATTTTAATCAACATAGGAGTCAGGGCACAAAGCAAAAAAAACGATCTCATCCAACTCATGTCTTCAGCTCATTTTTCATTTTTACTTAATATGTTTGGGCTTTTCGAGGCCCCCGTAACACAGAGGAGACATTTTGACTGTTCCACAGGGAACAGCTGTCATGCTTCCTGTACACATACAACAACATGTCTAATTGAGCCACGCAGCTCTGTGACAGCCTCTTGCCAAAACCAGTCAGGAACTGCTCAATTGAACTGTGAGTGAAGACCTCTGTAGTGTGTGTGCGTGTGTGTGTAGGTGTTTGGCTGGCTGCAAGGCGATGGCTCCTGGCAGTGCTGGAATGCTCTGTGGCAAGGTCTGTCAGTCTGTTGTGCTCCAGGTAATAGCTGACATTTCTTCATTTGTGCACCTAATTACTGATTTACACTGCCTCTAATGGCATGTGAAGTCAGATCCAGACTCTGTAATGGGCAAGGGAATCTAGCCAGAAGTGTCCGAACGGCTCACTCTCCTTCTCCGTCTCTCCTCCCCTCTCTCTACCTCTCTGTCTCTTCCACTTTCCCCTGGCTGGCTGACATCTTCTCTGCATCCTTTATTTATGCACTCTTTCATCAGTATGGCGTTCTCCTGGCAAAATGCCAAGTCAAATTGTCACTTAAGATCAGAGATGACTTTATCTCTCGCTCACTCACTTCTTTCCCCCTTTTTTCCCTGTCTTCGCATCTTTCCAATCCCTTCACGGGATGACTTGTGCAGTCGCTACATGCAGAAGCTAACAAACGGTGGAGAGATCAGTTGAATGGAAAGAATGGAAAAGCTGGCGGAGAACGAGTCAATGGCTCGGCTTAAACTGACACTGAGCAGAATCCCATTTTACGCCACTTTTCCTTTGCATTTAGTAAGGATTATACATTTCCGAAATGGGACACAATATGTTTTGTTTACGATTAGGGAAGCAAAGCAATGCGAAATGAGTATTTTCTGTATGAAATGCATCCCAATCAGTAACTCAATAAAGTTACTGCCTGGTACTTTGTTCCTATATTTGATGTGGTTATGAGGTGGAGACAAAGAGATGGAAGGAGGGATCCACCCTTTATTACAACATAAGACCCGAGTCATTTCCTGGAAATGAACACACATTGCCGTGTGATATATGGCATCCCCTCTTCCATGTAACGGCAATCTAAGTGTCCTTTATGATTTCATTCAAAATCCCTCGTCCTTGTGTGGTGTAACTAAACACATTAAGGAGAAATGACGGATGGTCCCTGCGAGTGTATGGAAAGCCGGTGGAGGATACAATATGTATTCTCCACCTGCAGGGGTGGGGGTTGGTAGAGTTCCTATTCATTATAGTGAAAGGAATTTGCCCCGCTGCATATTGTTCAGGTCCACTGGATGAGCGCTGCCATGGTTGCATGCATGTGTGTGTGTGACGGTTCTAGTGTCCCACTGTGGCATGCCAGTGTTGTACTAAACCAAGCAGACTTTAATGGCTGCCTTAATGAAATGCCCGGGTCTAATTAAGCCCTCTCCACATTGGTGGGGACAATCTAGATTCAGTCTCTCTTTCACTGAGTTCCCTGAAGGCCATGTTCCAACTTTTCCTCCAGGGCATGTTGCCTTGACATCTAAAAGCTTCCTCTAATAGCTAAATTGTGTCTAGCATGTCTGTTTGTCTTTGCCAACATATGCTCGAGCACTGGAGCTTTGATACCGCAAAGCACACCGTCAGCATATTTCTTCCTGTAACGGGGAAGCACTTTTTTGTCTTTAGGGACCTTTGTTAATGAAGAATATCATTGATAGCAGTAATATTAGGCTTCTCTAATTGTCATTGCCGCACATGTTCAGAGATAACTCTTGTAAAAACACCAGGGAATTTTTGTTAGTGAGTTTATAATTCACAACATGGCCATCTGTGACGCATCTCTTCAACCTTTTGACAAGGGGATGACTTTCCTCAACACAACATCATGAATATGAGAAGCATGTTGAGTAAGCTGACCTTCTGAATGTTCTTTAGCAATGTGACACAGTGGGGTGACATCCAGACAAAGTGACTCTCTGAGATATGAAAGGTTTTGGACATGCGCACAGCTAGCAGTGATTGATGGTCCCACAGACATACAGGAACGCAGTCATTCTCCATCCTTCACGCTGTGCTTACAGGATGATGACATCATTAATTGCAAGAATATATTAATGAATGTTTTTCTGTGCAGATCTTCAGTATATACACAAGTATGATAAACAGCCTCTGGTGATTGTTCTGCTTAATTGTCAGCGATGACCTTCATCTATGTATAGGTGCAAAGCAAACACTTGATTAAAAGTCATATCTCGGTATCTCCGTTTCTTCTCTTTGCCCCTCATTTTCAGTTGGAACGCTTTATTCATATTTCTCTGCTATAGCTGCCACAAGTAAATAATGAGTAGACTCAAGATGTCTTTGATTTGCAAGGCCTTAGTCTGGGTTACAGCTCAATTGGCACAGACAAGAACAAAATCAGCTCATTTGCTGAGGGCTCATTAGGAGCCTTGCAGCGTGAAGCCAGGGTCACCGTATGATATGATATGATATGGAGTCTTTTTTATTGAAAAACCCCTTGATCCTGAAGATCACGAAAAATATGCTCGGCAATGGTGGCAAGAGAGAGGGGAACGATTTCTCCAGATGACAAATGATATGCTTTGGGCTTGGAGAGAGAGAGAGGCAGAGGGCAAATACGGGCAGACAGAAGAGAGAAAGAGGAAGAGGACATAATCTATACCTGTGTGACTCCAAAGCCTGCAGATGAAAAGTCACATTGTGTCAGACCCAGTTTTGATGCATGCTGCCCACAGATGAGGCAGCTGGCAGATATACTGTGGGTATGAAGGCTATTCGATCAACATTTCTGAAGGGATATCAACATCAATGTTTGATCGTGTCCCATATAGATGAAAAATGAATGTATATCATTTTTACCTCTCAGAGCCAACTGTGAGAGTGAATGCTAACAGCCATTAGCTTAGCAGAAACAATGTATTTGTTGTGCAGTTTAACAAACTGCCCTTTTGGTTGATGCATGTCTTTACCGATCATTATTTGATGTTATGGATGGAATCATGAAGCTGATTGGGTTAAAATGTTTTCTCTCAAAAACACTGGCTTCAAGCTACAATGTCTGTGATTCCCTGTCTGGGCTCCCCATGCTAATCTGATTCACATGAGCACTCAACTCATATCTCTTCTCAAAATGTGTCTGTCTTCCCTGTTACGGAAAAAAAAAAATCAGTTTTTTTGTGTGCGTGTATTCACCAATGAAACATTTATAGGATGTGTTATAGGATTAATACTGATCCATGAGTATCTGCAACCGGCTGTATTGGAAACATTTGGTATATCATTAGACACATCATTCCAACAGCTGTAGAAGACACCATGCTGTGTTGGCCCAAAGGAAACACATTGGCCTACAATGTGTTATTGTTTTCCCTTTTTTTCGGGGCTGATAATATTATGCTGAACTAATATGTGCATCGATAGTCAAGAGTATACATTTTCATGGGCACAAATGTTTTCCTATGTGTATTGACTCAGATCAGATTGACTGGCTCTTTTAAGGAAATAAGGAGGGTATCTTTTCTCAAGTTAATGCCCTCTCCTCATAGCGATTTGGCCTCAGCCTCCATTATTCTGCCACATCCCATCTCTCTCATCTCACTGTGCAGGACAACTTCATTACCTTGGAGATACAGAGATACCAGCAATAATTATTCATAAAAAATATGCGCCTCCAAATTAATGGAGAGGCATTATGCATACTGCTCCATCCTGGTAATGTATTTTTAACGCAGGGTAGCACCGGAACACAGGTTAAGACCTGCAACTTATTATTCATATTCAGCACTATTTCAGCCAAGGTTAAATGCGGGTATAAAAGAACAAAGTGGTAATAATTGTGTCACTACAAGGGATATAGTGTATGTTAATGCCTTCAGCTCGTTTCTATCAGAATCCCCATTTATACAGCTCAGCCGTTGGTTTATAAATTATCATTATTAACCATGTGCTTTGGCAGATGCAATTTGCAGTTCAGTAGCAAATTGTCCAGTGCTTAAAAATAGCATAAATGGTTTTGGACAAGTAATGCAGGCAATTTGTAACTACGTTGTTTTGTTTTGTGTGCACCCGATGCATAATCACACCACATATGTGTGGATTTATAGAACACGGGTCTGTTGTTTTAATTGCGACGATTATGTGTTTCCTGTCAACCACCAGATAACACTACTGTAGCAATCCAGTCATATTTTGGATGCGTGTGACAGCACTGGGGGAAAGGCTGTGAAAAGGCTGTGAAAAGGCTGAGATAGAGAGACAGACCAAAATAAATGGAGACGAAGTGAGTCAGACGGAGTCAGAGGAAGCTCAGGACAGAAGGTTCAGGTTGTGACATGTTAATTGCTCCTCTGCAGCCAGGTTGCTGGAGAGGGTTGACATCCTGCAGGGTCTAAAACTGCCTGGGAGTGTGGCTCCACCACTTTTCATTCACCGCTGAAGGGTAGCTCTGACACAAACAAAAACACACACACACACACACACACACACACACACACACACACACACACA
>CALSBZ010004116.1:1083637-1104999 GCA_943591055.1 Gobionotothen gibberifrons
ATCTATCTATATTTCTCCCTACATCTCACATGCTCATGTTGTACTTTGGTTTATTATGCCAGTTATGCTACAGACTAAACGCACAATTGTTTGCTAAATGTTTCCATATATAAAAAATGTATGTTGTTGTTGTGTGTTCCATAGCAACAGTGAATAGAGTGGAAAAGAAAATATACACAACATGTCTTTGTAAAATAAATCTTTACCAGATAGAATTATTATTAGCTATTATTTTAGCTATGCTGGAAAAGTCCAATGAGAATATTCTTAAACAAAATATCTCGGTAAATGTCCTCTTTTACAGTTAAATTGTTGTGAGGTTCTTTCAAATTATGTAAAATATGTTATGCTGGATTTTTATCCTGAATCTGAACTGAATTAAAACCACCTCAGAGGTGTTGTTGTTAGCATGAACACTTGATAATAACTTTTTAAACCTTTATAGGAATTGGATACCTTTCTTTGTGGCTTTATTTTCAAAGAACTTTGATCTATCTCTTGATTTAATCTCACTCAAAAGAGAGACTGCTCCAAGTCTTGAAAGTCAAGGTATACTTTTATCTTGTCAGCCTTACCAAATATGAGTTATGGCAGCTCAATGTGTCTTTCTGTGCCTGTGACATATCATGTAATAGAAAAATGAGACTCTCCCTCAAAATATATGATATGCCCTATTGGACTCTGTCCCTCTCCACACCACATCCATCAAATCAGCCACCTGCGTCTGTTTCAAATGCTCATCATCTCTTAATGAACATGATCAATCCCAATGTAAACTCACTTTGAGCACCCTTCATTGTCCCTCCCCTGCACAAACATATCCCCTTTCCAAATCATCAGTGTCTTGACACCGCACACTCTGTAAATGCTCAAGTGTTTACGTGTCAGCAAAGAGACAATGGCACTGCTGTCCTTGAGCTCTGAAAATAAAAATTCAAACAAATAACCTATTGACTGAGTGCTCTGAAGAGGCAGGAGGCGATGAAGTGTTGAAAGTTGAGAAAGAAAGAATGTAATGAAACAGAAGGGACCCTTCCGATTCAATCAGTCCCCATCTGAAGTCCCAAACTTATTTTCTTCTCCATCCCCCTCACTCATTTGCATCTCTTTTATGTCCCTGCTTGCCATTATGCAAAAGTGTGCGCTAAAAAAAACTAGTCCAGTTTGCAAAGCGAGTCGCTCCATTTCCACACACTCTTTTAATCAATACCAGCCAGGGGAGGAGGGTTATGTGGCGTTCAGTTGCTAACTAGAATATTTGAATCGTTGAACTGTAGTTACCTTGGAAACCAGCCCACAGGAGTTGCTGCTTTAAAACAGTAATTACAATCAGTGGTCAGATGAGGTCTTGTAATTCCAGGACTAAGCTCACAACATGCACTAAGTGACTATAATATATTTTTGAATTCCATTCACTTGGACGTCTTAGAGCCTGACAACCTTGAAGACCTTTGTGTTTAAGGCAGTCTCTTTTTTATCCAGAAAAGTTCAGAAGAAGATAAAGTAGTTGTTTTCGGGTTAGGGTTAGGATTAGGGTTAACTTGTTGCAACAACCAATCTTTACTCCTACACTAAGACAGTTTTTCAACTCTTCAGATTGGACATCTGTTACACCAACTAAACTAAAAAAGACAAGCCGAAATGTGTCCATTCTTGTGAATGCAGGTTGATGTGATTTGCAGCTCCACTATGCGTATTGCCTTGCAGCGTAAATTGCTAGGATTAAAGGTGGGGTAGGTAATTTTGGAGAAACCAGCTCGAGTGCACTATAATTTGAAAATACACAACCGGAAAAAATCTTCCACTTCCTTACAGAGCCCCTCCTCCAACACACACGAACGCGCACATGACCAATGAGGGCAGATAAGTTTGTGCACAGATGGAAGGCTGACAGGCAGGTAGGCCATCCAGTTACTTTAGCCGGGCCGGCTAAAATGATTGGTCATGCTTTTTAAAGTACTACGGCTTCCATAGATGTTAAGAGCATTCCATGGAATATAACAAAAAGTGTATCTCGAGCCGGTTTCTCAAACTTACCTACCCCACCTTTAAGTGGGAACAATCTGCTAATTTGTGGCAACACTATGGAGGATCAAAGAAAATAAAAATTCACGGACATGGATATAAAGATATTAATGTGTAGGCGGCACAAGAACATAAGGCTGTGGCTATCAGCAATCTCACCATTGAGTATTGGGTATTGTCCTATTTTCCATTCAGTAAACTTCACCAACTCTGTTAAAGTCCACACTCGATCTGCTTACTCATAAACCTTCAAACCAGCAGTGTTTTTGGTGCTTGTGAGCGATATTCCATAAACAATTTTCCATCATAAAAAATATAAGCGAACTCATATCGCAAATCCGATTTCGTTCAATATTTCATCAGTGCTTTCTCATCAAAGGAGTGTAGAGGAGAGGGCCGAACTATATGTGTGGAATTCACGGCATCTGATGAAATTATCATTATTGATTGTAGAAATCCAGGACAACATCAAATGGCTTTAGAAAAATGTGAGAACACAGCGTCAATAGTTTTTAATAATATCTTGTAATGCTGTGCATGTATCAGATTTTCATTTCATATAGTTTCTGGGTGTAAAATGTCTGCATTGAACAACACACTCTGTTTTTCCAGTCACCTCACCCGGCACTTCTTCACCACCTTTTTTAGTCTCTGCTGCGTATACTGTAGCTGTCATAGTGTTGAATGTCAGTTTAATTGTTATCACGATATTCAGATACAGACAGTTTTTTTTCCAGTGACCTCATAGCTGACAATACAAAATGTCCCCCCTTCAGATCTTTGCTTTACGCTTGCTTGTTGAATACGATGTGTACCCAGGCTTAATGGATCAACTCATGTAACTCCTAGGCCAGGCTTAAATTAAGACCAATGCAACGAACCCCGGGATTATGCAGGAAGGTAAGAATCCATTCCAAGACTCATGATGTCTTGATGACCTATTACAACTACCAGAGAAGATGCAGCATGGGAGGACATATTAATCTGTTTGTGGCCCCTGGTACTCCAGTTTCCGAGCCCATGGAATCTCACTTCTCCTGGCCTTATAGCTGATGATAAAGTGAATGCCTGCAAGGCCTTCCCCGCTGTTGCCATTTGTAATTTTTAGAAGTCATCATCGGAGGCGATCCGTCTTGATTATGCCTTGGCAACTGTCATGCTCCGCTAATGCACAGTGTGAGAGAGGGCGTCTTCCAGCAGCACTGATGTTTATCTTCCCTGCTTCATGAATTTGCATTCCCACAGACAAATCTTACTAATAATGGCAGCCATCACAGCAGAGATAGGCCTGGCGTATTATCAGTGTGCATACAGCAGTGTTTGTTTTACAAGTGGACAGGCAGGGGAAAGGATTTGAACATTCTGATGAGGACGACAGAGTGATAGTAATACATGTCGCCTCTAATGGGCTTGATAGAGCTTCATGAAATATTCATTATTGGTTACTATTGTTGTAACATTGACAGCTGCATCTGAGGATTACATTTTTATATGAATGCAGTAGCCCATATAACAAAAGCCTGACTGCTCCGAGGAATAGGGCGTCAAAAACCTTTTAGAAAGCAGTTTTGAAATTTGCCAAAAACAGCATCTGACAAAAACATTTTTAAAAAATCCATTGTTACAGTGAATACTGCTGTATCATGGCAAATAGGCCTTTTCATTCCCGCTGTTCCTTCACCCTCTGAAGGTAGACCTTTCTTCACGTGGTCTCAAGTAATTTCCTCTTTTCAGAACACTCTGAAGGCAATATTTGACGACTTGAGTTCATAAAAAAGTGTACTTAAACCATTCCCTGTGCATTGACTGAGGGTGTAGACTTACTTTCTTTGTAACTACATGCTGTACCAGTCATGGAGTTTGACAGATGTATTTTTGCAACATGAGTTCAGCTACAATTTAGTCACTTTCATCTGCACTTTTCATCTGCAGAGTTAGTGTCTGCATGCCCGCTGAGATTAGAACTGCCTACAATGTTTCATGCATTGTGTTGTAAACATGTGTACAGTAATAAGAAATATGCCAGGGTACGGTTTCAGCTTCTCAATGGGCCAAGTATTGAAAAAATGAGCCACTAATTTCCTTTTTACACTCTAACAAGCAGTAAATCCATCAAGGATAATCAGAATCATCGGATGACTTACTGTATGTGGCGACCCATTGCTGCTGAATTTATATTGTGTATAAATTAGATTATAAAACATAGTTGATCGAAGCATGACTTCCAATGACTGCTATTTTCCTGCCAAGTTTCTGACACACATTTAATGTCGTTTTAACGTCTCTGAAATTGCGCTCGCTTCCATTTTCAATTGGTCAAAATACTGTTTTCAGACGTTTACCAGAGTGCACTGGTAAAAACGGACTTTCACAAACATGGATGGGAGTGTGAGAACCACAGGCATGATAGAAGTCGTTATGTCATGTTTATTTATGGAGTGATGAATCTCACATCAGCATGCTTCACTGACAGTGTCAAATTAATGATCATGCTGCAGATAATTAAAGCGCACAAATCATGGCCATTAGACCTATGGTGAGAATGAAAGAATGCATGCTGGAGTTGTGGGCTTTTGACTAATCAGTGTCTGCTGATGAAGGTCAAAGAGGAGTGGGAGGTCTGCTGGAAATATGGACTATAATAGTCGTGTTTCAGTTTCAGTTTAGATCCATATTGCAGAGGATTTGGGTTTTTATTATTATTTATTATATGAATGATTAGATAAATTATTCAAGATTATAAGTATACATTTATATTATATTGTATGTTAACTTATATTAATAGGGAGAAGGGGTCGGATTAAATAAGTGTAAACTTCTTCCGACACCTTTTCGGACGTGTAATTTGCTAAAGCTTTGTTTTTTATTATTATCAGACAATGATACTGATTATTCAATTATTAATTAACTATATCGTTTTGTTATTGCATTCATTTGTATAGCACTGTATCATGTCTGTATCACCTTTTTGTCATTTGTATTTTCTTTGGTTTTACACGCTCGAAAAAAGAAAAAAAAACTAAACTAAACTATTAACCTAGAGGCCAGAAAAGACACCGCTGGATTACTTTTACAAGTGTTGAGTATTCATTTACAAAGCTCTGAAAAGGCTAAAAAAGAAAGAGAGCTATTGGAAAATGTACTTGTCTGGCTCCTGTGGCTCCAAGTGCGCAAAGCATTGTGGGGATTTTAAGGATGCAAAGTCTACCCATGTGCAGCCTCGAAATTTCCCCCAAACCAAGGACGCGGCCTCTGTGGAATTCCAAGTATGCTGGACATTGGAACGGTCCTGCTGCGCCACTTGATGACGTAGCATCCTTGAAATATTTGCTTTGGAAGGCAGTATCCTCGAGATTGAGAAACGGCCAGTGTATAGTTGACTTAGTGGCCATTGCAATAGGATCTACAAGCAATTCCTATGTTCCTACAGTCTTTAAATGCAGACCCTTATCAAAACCAACTAGCATACATCACCTATGGCAACAGTACCTTAGTATTTGAGATGTACAAATAAACCTCTCCCCCTCACTTATACAATAATAACAACTACTAAAAGCAATGTGATAAAAAAGAAACGTTTGCCATTGGCTACCAAACTGCAATGACTAACTCACCCACTCCTCCATATTTTCCAGCCCTCCTGTGCTTCAAAATTGCTGGTATAAAATGCCCCGGCCAGAGGGCTAATAGTTTTTGATAATGATCCTGGGCTAAGCTTTGGTGCTGTGTGGCCTCATGCCTCACAGACAGCATGCTGATTATTCCTCTGAAGTGGGCTGGATGTGTGTCCGTAACGGTAATTTCCAGGCCTGATTGGCAAAGAGAGATGAAATTGGGGGCAGTTAGCACTGAGGGGAAAATAGAGCTGGAGTGTGTGGAAATACGGCAGCAGTCCAATAGTAAACAAATTATCTGAAGTGAAATGACAACATTAGGCGATGCAAAGTGCCGGTCCACATTATGAATACGGCTCTTTTTTTTACTCATTTGAAACAACTGGGCAGACCTTATCAAAGATCTGCCTCACCTTTGTAAATGCATTCAATCATTCGTCTGGTTCACCACTGTAATTTCCTTTCCTGAATACATATAGGATAAAGATATGTGGATATAGAAATGTAAAACCACATGTTTCTTATATTTGATGTGTGCATTTGAAAGTGTTTTTCCTGTTATAAACTGAACTTTGTCTCGGATTTATTATATAATGTCCGCACACCCAGAGATGTTTGTCTTCTGAGGAATCAACTCTTATCCTTGAAGATGTACCCTGCAATTGCAATGTGACCCTTGTTCCAATCTGTATCCAGAGTCATATCATAATTGGATGTTTTGCTAAGATAAACAACAACTTGTAATTACTTTTCTTCCATCAAACATGCTGACCTTCATTTTCTTTTGCTCTATTAAGCAAATCCAAAGTTCTGAATCAAAACATTTCTCTGTTATTGTCACCAATTTCCCAAGACAATGCGTGCAAAACTTAGTTCAGATTTGTAAGTTCAAGGAGAGGTTTGGCTGTTGCTGAGGGAGAAAACAAAGCTCTCCTGTCTCTAGCGACAGACAAAAGGTGTTTATTTCTGCTCTGTGTGCCCACACATTTACAGAACCTAACCCTGAAGTCAAGGCCCATTTGTCTCACAACAAAATAGCATGTCTCGAAATTTCATTATATCATTTATGTTGTTTTTCTGTTACCAAGCACCGGAGTCAATCCCAGGATTTGAGATAAAGCATTATTAATGTAGCTCTGTGGGCAGCTGAGCACAATCCCGCTCCTCTCCTCATGCTACTGTGTGAGATGAAGTCTAAAATGAGGTGCCTAACTCTAACATAGACATTTTGATTATGAAAATAATGTTGAATCATGGGGTTGTCACTTTGGCAGGCATGAAGTAGAGGGGTAGATCTGGGATGGGCACTCTTTTTTCTTTGCCCAACGATGTGATGCCAAGTGAAGGATAAATGTGGCAGATAAGACGGAGATTTATTTGGTGCAGAGGGGAAGGATGAATGGATATGGCCACCTTGATGTGAGCCCTAGCATTCTCAAACACATCACCTAATTTCTTTATTGCGGTGTCCCTTTAAAGACTCAGCCAGGCTTTAAATTGAATGAAGGAGGTCACTTTTTAACTGCTCAAGTGACAACTACAAGCTGGTGTCAATTACGTCTTTGATTCGTTCTATCACCGGTGTATTTTAATAGCCGTTCTAGAATATCAGTCTTCTGGCAACAGTACAGACTTTAAAGGAAATTGTGCTTTGATAATACTTAATATACTGCAGAGGTAGGATCCCTAATCAAGATAGTCTAAAGTGACATTCAAGGTCTAAAACTGTGACTTTAAGCATCAAAACCTGTTCTTAAGTGTCTCAGCCCTCTTCGTTGAGAACACCATTTGTGATCTCCATCTGAATTCAAATTAGCTGGCTTCTGTTACTACATACACACCATGTTTTTATGTTACGAATGTTTGTTTCCTATGCATAGCAGCAAACTGGTTACTTACCGCCACACTTTTTTTTTTTCGAGTATTTTTTGAAGGGTTATTCTAGCCATTCAGTTTTGTCCTTTCATACTTTTAGTCTTGAGTATAGGTAAAGATCGTAATCCTGCAATTAAAAAAATGCAGCTTGATTATGTCGTGAGTAGGAGAATGTTTACATATTTCAACACCATACCCGTAGCTTCAAACTAGGGCTGCTCAATTAATCGTATTTTAATCGCAATTATGATTATGGCTTGCAACAATTACGAAAACAACGTAATCTAAATGAACCGATTATTTTTGTATTACTTTTTTGTATTTTTTTTTTGTATTTTTTTTTCAGTTGAATTATACTTAAAGTTCAGGGTGATCAACTGTTAAAAACATACTGTTCACATTTTTTTTCTCCAATAAATTGATGTTTTCAAAGTAAATGGATAATCGTTTTTAACATTGTGGAGGCGTGTGGCGCAGTGGCTAAAGCCTTGGTGTTGGGATCGGGGGGTCATGGGTTCAAACCCCACTGCAGTCAGCATGTCATTGTGTCCCTGCAGGCAAGACACTTCACCCCAACATTGCTCCTGTGGGGATTGTCCACAGTACTGAGAATGTAAGTCACTTTGGATAGAAGCGTCTAACAAGTAACATGTAATGTAATAATAGTGATATCAATTATTGACCCAAATAATCGAGATTATGATTTTTGCCATAATCGAGCAGCCCTACTTCAAACACACCATTTCTGTTAAAATACGTCCCTTAGCTCAAGCTGAAATCACCCAGGTGAAAATATCAGGTTTATTTTTGTACACTTTGAAAACCCGTTAGTGCAGCAGAAGACATTAAAAAACTTGGAGTACTGTCCAATGTTCAAGATAAGTTATGAGTAACTGCTCACGTGTGTGATCCAGTCGATTGCAGTTAATTAATGTCTTGAGGGGGCTGCTTGAGAAGTCAGATGTTGTTTACAACAGTTTCAGGGCAGAGTGTGACACAGAATTAGCGAGAAGTCTTACTGCAAATTATGTGCTAAAATATGCCTCAATGCAAGACACATCATCAAGTTAAATGGCACCCAAGAATGTGCAATCTGATACCGTGATGCTCTGTGAATATGTAGCTGCATGATAGGATATCTGAAAATGAAAAGACATTTTTAACACACGAGGCAGAGAGTCCAGAGAACGGGTGAAAGATCTAGGACAGAGGTGGGTTGTAGGAATTATGCAGCAACAAAGACATCCCTCCAATGTTAAATCAATTACAGCACAGGCTGAACCGTTTGATATTATCAGTCACGACTGAGCCGATACAAGATTCCCTGGCATTTACATTGGTTTTCCTGAACATGCCAAGAGATCTGTCGAGTAGCTGTCTATATGTTAGCGTGCTTCATCTCACTGTGAAGCGGAGTACAGCCAAGATAAGCTCCTCATGTGGGAACACAGTCAGTGCCGAACAAAGCTGTCTAGGTTTGAAGGGCAAAACATATTCTATGCTGAGATAAAGTGTCACCTAGCCAGCATTACCCGCAATATACATGCACACTTATGAAGGGCCTTGTTATACAGGCAAGAGCTGTTGAGTCTCAATATGATGCATTATATGCTTTGAGATGCAGGATGTTATTTTTTCCCTGTTGTTGGTTTGGTAATAGATATATATTGAAATATGGCAGGTGTGTGTGTGTTCCTTCTGTGTGTAGTGCAGTGTTGGTGTGAGGACGGAGAGTGCATGAATCAATATGAAAACTTCTGCCTACATCTCTAACAAGCTATCCATCACATACAATTCAGTTCAAGTCTGACAAATGACTTGTGGGGATTCTAATGGCATTTTCCAACTGAATTAAAATCAGTTTCTTGTATGACAACAATCTTTTTCTCTGGTGTGTGTTGAAACCGTAGAACAAAGCTAATCAATTTCCTTGTCTGCAATAGGATAAGTAATTTCCTTTGAAAATGAAACCAAGCATACAAAGAGCTGCAAAAGATTACTGCAATATGATACAAAGATGTTGTAAGATGAAAATACGCTTTCACATTCTCCGCTTTCTTTGTTCCGCTTGTTATTGTAATTCATTACATGTTATTCTTCTATCAGCTTTTTATTTGCATATGATTACGTTTGAAAAAAAGCATAATGGTGTGTCTGTGTTGGTGCTGCTGCACATAGCAATGAGAGAGAATAAGTTGTTCAAGAACGAGGCAGACATTCTGATCCCAGCAATGGATCTAAGAAGTTTAAAAAAAGAAATAGCTGCTCACAAAACTGTCTCAGTAGAGTGCGAGGCAGAAAGTGACACTTTTAAACCTTTGCTGCAGTTCACGCTCTTGAGTCAGAGTGCGCCTGCATGAATGCATGTCAGTGTGTATATGTGTGTGTAGGCTTTAGTTGACAGGCAGCCTGCCAGTGTTCCTAACTACACATCAGTACCACTCTGTACTCTTCACTCTGATCCACAACACCACCCGCACCTCTTCACCAGCCACTGTACCCCCTCCCCATTAACACAGCCTCTGCCTATAATGGAGTTCACTGCACACCACTTTCCGCCTGAACACACGGTGGAGGAGTGCAGCTAATAGCAGTTGCACAGTTGGAATACATGGGTGTGAGCTGGAGTTAATGTATGCCACTAAAGCAGTGTTGGCAGACACGGTCGTGTTATCTGCTGTGGTGTGTAAGAGCCCAGCCCATCTGTACAGTGACATCTTTCATAAATGAACCAAGCCGAGCTGTGACGGCTGTCTCTTTGCCCGTGCTTCAGTCCCGGCGCTGCGCTGACACCTCAGATTCGTGTGTACAGTATCTTGTTTCCGTATCATGAATAGTGAAAGAATGTGCCACGTTTGTGTGTCACCCTTTAGGGTTCTTCCAACGTGAGTCTGACAAGAGGTTTGAGTGAAATTGGTCGAAATGCGTGCATATGGTGCACTTCGCTTCATTTTCCCATCATGCAACACTTGAAATGTTGAGAGCAGGTGTTTGTAAAGACACATTGATTCCCCTCCTTGGTCTTGAGTGATGTCCTTTCCCCCCCGTTATATTGAAATGGTGTAGTGATTTAAATGGGTCAAATCCATGGATGTATAAAGAGAACTGGATACAGCGTTGGTGATGTGACCGCGTACATTCCTATGAAAGTTACTCAGTGGTGCATGAAGCCAAAACAGCCTGACACGAGAACAAAAGTATAACAATGTCATGGTGATCTTTCAGCAATCTGCCAGCGGTGTTCGGCATCCATTATGATATTAAAGGATTCATTCTAGGTGGTGAAAAATATATGGCACACGACTGACACCAACGTTGTAGTTCCAGTGTTTGGCCACTAGGGGAATGTGCTGCAGCATTAGCACTCTTCCTGAGAATGTTATCAAATCTAACTTGTCTCTTTTTCTTTGTTTTCCAAAGGTGCCGAGGCCATGTTTTCCCAGCAGCCCCAGGACTTAGTGGTGGTGGCAGGCCAGCCTGTGACGTTACCATGCACTATCCCCGGGTACCATGGCGTTGTCTTATGGATCAAAGATGGCCTGGCGCTGGGAGTTGGCAGAGACCTCGCTGGTGAGTAACAGCATTTATCACCTTAAGCATGTCCCCATTTATTTCTCCATCACCTTCAGTGTCCAATAATAAATGCACTGTCATATTCAAATGCACACTTTTTGTTATCGAAAGCCCTCAAATGCCACTTAATATATCACTCCCTAGACAGATAAAACATGTCTAATGACATAGTTAGACATATGACATTGGGAGTGTTATGTGAAACCTCATTAGTTATATTCCAAAACTACCAAACAGAATGAAAAAAGAATGTCAATGTGTTTGATGCAGCGCTAAATCTATTATATTTTGTTTGGCAGAGAAGCACAAAAATCGGAGTAGAATGTGAAATCAATAGTGGCACCGGTCTTTCTCTGATGCTTCAGGCTGCTAAATGGCTTTTTGAAGAGTAGCTGGCATCCTCTAATTACACCCCACCTCGTGTATAATTGCCTTAATTGTTTAATTTGGAGTCAAAGTGACTACTGCACTGTCATTTAGTAGCCTGTTGTTCCATCAGTAAAGGCTTAATGTATATTCATGACCTTGACACATTTCAAAGAAACACATCACTCCTCTAAATAAACATTTACAACCTTTGAATCACTGAGCTATTGAATGAGAAAATCCATAAAAGTGTAGTACCCATGCATCATTTACTGAAATGATCATTAAATTCTTCCGAAAAAGACATCCATTTGTACACAGCACTCTACACACAGTAGGATGCTTCACTCTTTAATGCCACAGCCTTTGTTGTTGAGCTTTCTAATTGCCTCACATACCAGCCGATTGTGACCCGTAAAGAAATCAGGAGTAATTGAGGAGCTCTTTTCCAAAACGCTATATATCCATTTTAATAGTTGTCAGGAAAATGACATTTTTTACCTAGACCCACACATTTTGTTAATATTAAATGGCTAGGATATATAGCGATTTGGCATGAAACGTTGATAGAGCAGTGAATAGGTTCAGTACACAGCAAAAATGGCACAACAAATTCAATTTTCAATTTGGCTTTTATAGCGTTTTGGAAAAGAGCTCCTCAATTGCAATTCAAGGCACACTCACAAAATTACCAAACTGCAGCCGTTTCTTGAAAACATAGGTTTCTTTTAATCAGGAACGATTAGATCGGCATTTCAAGTGAGATTGGGGGTCTTCTGCACTCTGACCTTTTACAATCGCACAGTCGCCTATGCGGTGTGTAATTAAACCTCAGTGGCTGACAGTGCCCTAGTAAAGCCATCCTATTCCCTTTCCAGGTTCTTATCAGGCCCTGGGGAGACTGAAAGGTTGCAGTAAACAATGGTCCTGCAGTCTGCGAGTCTCCTTTGACAAAGAAAAGAGGCAGACAGGGAGAGTACTTATGATTGCTAGAGATAGAGTGAGAGAGAGCGGAAGGAAGGAATAAAGAGGACATTTCTTTAGGGTCAGAGCGTGGCAGAGATGTAGAGTTGTTTTTACCCTCTTATATTTATTGATTTAACAAGACGAGACGATCAAGATGATATCTCATTTCAACGTTGGCCAAACACAAAAGGATGGAATAAAACAAAGACAACATTGTGTCGCTACGCACAAGAAAATTAAAGTAGTAGATTAACCTTTAACAACACATCTTTGAAGAGTTTGACGGTAAGCAACAAGATGCAGTGATCCTGACCTTTTCGTATTCTCCTCTTATTATTTGGTTGAATAATCGGGGGCACCGCGCAGAGTCAGAGTTAGAGATGTCACGTGATTTTCAAAAGATTTTTTATTTAATGTTACAAAACAAAAATGACCATGTTCAAGTCTTAAAGTCATCCTGAGGCCTTAGTTTTGGTTTCAAATTACACAACATCATGTATGTGTTGCTTCTTTGGGGCTTGTTTTAATAGACCTGGTTGCTTATTTCTCTCAAATCTGGCAACAGAGTGGGCGCAGTGTCTAATAGTAGCAGTAAGCTAACGAGCACTGATAAGCTTTATTTTGTTTTGATCCAATGCTGCACAACTGAACTGATCCAATGCTGCTGTGAAAAAAAGAAGCTATATCCATGTTGGATAGAATGGGTAGTTGGGTACTGTCATTTAAATAATAAAAAAACCTTAAGGGACAACTTGAATGCTTTTTTCCTTTTTTTTCTCTTAATGCATTGCATAAAGATCGGATCGGGAAAAATCGGTATCGGCAAATTGTCAAAATCAAATGATCGGAATCGGATCGGGAGCAAAAAAAGGTGATCGGGACATCCCTAGTCAGAGTGATCTTTCTCTCTTAAATCTTTTGAAAAGTGCACTGGGTTTTGAATGAGGAGGAATAGCTGCCTGCCTTGAAAAGATAGGACGCTAAAATCAACCCTATGATACGGACAGGGGGCTGAGGGCCTTCTATTGAGACGGATGACACTTTTTCTAAATATGGAGCTCCACAGCTGTCCTTTTTATCACTCCTGCCTACATAAACAAGCAATGCATGCGGCAGTAAAAGAGTGAAGGCGCATCCAATGCAAGACGTACACAATGAAAGGAAAGTGGCAGCTGTATACATAAAAAGTGCAACGAATCGAATGTTGCATGGAGCATTTCAATAATATAGGTCTGCTCGACTATTCATAGAAAGAAGCTGCGTCGGCAACGGTGTTCCACGCCCGGGACCTGTCTCCATTCACAGGAAAAGTGATTAAAACCAAGAGAACTCTTTCACCATTCAGTGCGAGGAATCACGGCACAAAAGCCAATGATTCCTATCTGTCCCTGCATTGTTCTATTCATTCCCCTTTTGTGTCATGCATTTCCACTCTAATTAAAGGAAAGCAAAGTAGCCCCACAACCGCTCAGAACATACCAATCAATGTCATGAATATGCATGCCGTAGAACGTATCTGGTACGCATGGTGATGGTGCGAACAGGCGAAGCAGCTTTCAGTTAATTCTCATGTGCACACGGTAAAGATGGAGAGAGAAGTGTTTGTTTACATTATGTCATGCACTTGGGATATAGGAATGAGCTCTTGAGAAGAGAATCTGTCAGTGAGCAGACCTTCACTGTCACTCTTACTCGAGAGCCATTTGAACACCGGTCACCTGTTCACAGCTGCAGCTAACCTATTTTTAGATATAATGTGTGAAACATGGTCTAGGTAAGTGCAATAAATCACTAGGCCACGCGTCAAGTGTCTGTATACCTACATGCGCACACACATGCACGTGCACCATTGATCCAGCCTCAAGACAAATCCATTCCCCTCTGATGGATTCATTACTCCTTAATGGGCCTATTTTACATTGTTTGCTTTGGGTAACACAATGTGTCTTTGAAATTCGCTGAGATCTAAGATCAATGGCCCTTCATAGGTACACAGCACATGCGCAAAGGTGATCAGTCTTCATGCGTGCCAGAATCATTTTAGTCATATTGACAAAAAGGTGTGATCGAGGTAAGAGAAATACATCAACATTGCGTTTCCGTCGTTTGTAAATTAGATTGTAATATTCTTATCGATACTATCTGCCACAAATGCAAATTACTTTTCCGTTTGGATCCAGTTAATGCACAGAGAGGAAATTGGAGTAGAGCCATTTCCTCACGCGGCGAAACTTTTCTTAGTTTGCCAGAGGCGCAGATGAGATAATTGGCCAGATCATGTGTTTGTGTTACATGGCTTATACCTTGCAACAATTAAAACAAGCAAAACAAAAGTGCATCTGACGTATATTGTGTTTCTGGGGAACATGCAATAAGCTCTCGCTCGGTAGAATGGAGTCATCTCAAGGTCACAGCATTCATAATGTGCAATAATCATTACCCTTGTGATCCACAATGGCGCAATGGCATTATTGCTTTGAATCTCATCAATGAACATTGAGAACATTTAAGCAAAATGGTTCTCTCTGTGACCTTGTGCACATTATGTAATGTCCTCTATTTTAGGGCAGGATTCTAAACATAATAAAGCAGAAAGCATTGTTCAGTCGATGGCTATTAAGTGTATTATTAGAAGCGTTCAGTTATGATCACGTCTATAATAATTATGTTACATCTATAATGTGTGCTACTGAAGCCCTTTTAGTGTAGGACATATTGCAGAGTACTGTGAAATTCAGAGAAAGGAGACATTAGCCGCGTTCACACCAAGTACTTTGCCGTACTTGCCGAGCACGTACGAACTGCGCATGCGTGAGTGGCAATAACTCTCCTTACCAGCAGGCGGCGGTAGTGTGTATTCGTCATTCAAAAGAGGCAACAACCGGAAGACAGAGAAGAAGAACAGACTACGTGATATAAACAAACAACAAATAGCGTGTGCGTTCCATTTTCACTCTCGTCCATCGAAAACATGTTTTGTGCGGTACTGGAGCTATCAGCCATTGGAGTGTTAACAAGCAACAGTTTCGCTTCTCATGCACTGATTCGCTAGCTGAACAGCCGATCAGAGTGATTTCTTTGTCCGACTGCCTGTGGCCGTGCATCGGCCATGAAAGGCCAAATAAGGCGTGTCACGGCCGACAGTGTGGGATACACCAAATTGAGTTTGGGCGACAGGGCACGCTTCGTCGTCCGACTAATGAAAACGGCCGATTTCGTTAGCCTGGTGTGTCAGGGCCTTAAGAGCCCATCGCGTTCACACCGGAATAAGTTCCCTGAGGGAAGATTACGCAAATGAGCCGCTGACGTCACTTCGTCTTCTTCTGCTTTGGGTTTACTGGCAGGCCGCAAATAACTTCACGGCGTATACTGCCACCCGAAGTCCCCGGCCGGAAGTCCCTGGAGTTGGGGACTGAAGCCTTCCGAGTAAATCGCCAGAACACCGACACCTCCTCATCACTCCACCGCTCCCATGTTTTTTTTTGTGTTGCCATAAGTTAGTCTCTCTGCGTTTGTGCGCTGGGCGAATGCTAATGCTAATAATGCTAATGCGAGGATAATAAAATGGCGGGTTTGCAATTCGCCCAGCCAATCAGAACTGGGGCACTTTTTTTTTTCCCCCAGGAGAGTACCACCTCTCAGCAGGCACTACAAATGGGGGTAAAAGTTCCCGGCACTAAGTTCTCTTTTTGGTGTGAACGCGACATAAGGGGTACTAACGGAACTAAACGGGAAAAGTACTCCGGTGTGAACGTGCCAATGGTATCACCTGTCTGTCTTTCCCCTGAAACATCCACTGCTGCAGCTTCCAACTCTCAGTCAGCTTTTTGCCTTCCTCTTTATTTCACCCACAGTTTTTGTTGTGTATGTCGAGGCAGTTTTTTGTCCTCCCACGACCCTTAAGATTAAAGGCTACTCGTAGGAAGATGAAATGCAAAGAGTGGCTTAATCGACTGTAACTCACCCCACCAGCACAAAATGAGGCCCACTTCATGCTCTATTAAAGGCAACTGGATTCAATGAAGCGATAGCCGGTAATTGGACTTTGAGCACACGATGGGTTTTTGCAGAAGAAAAACTCAAGGATTTAAAAAGCTGTTTCAAGGCTGCCCAGTCTCTTATGTTCTTTGTGAGCGCTAACACATATAACCAGCTTGTCAAACCTTAACAGTGAAAGACTGGAGTGTTTGGGGATCTCTGAAGTGAACATGAGTCATTGGATAGCTGTTACTGGAATATCGATATTTTTCTCCCCAACATTTGCTGGCAGTGCCCCAACAGTTGGATGAATACTGACAGTCCTTTTTGAAAGGAGACGGCATGTGTCTAAAGTTTGACTTTTTCTTTTACAAAGCACACAGTTTAAATAAGGGTTTGTTAAAAGGCTGTCCTTGTTCTACTGTAAAAATGTCTCCGATCCTATCCTCTATCTTCATCATCGTTCAATTACTTAAGGAACGCTGGAGAAAAAAGCATTTATTTTCTGGGAATATGTAAAAAAATTTGGAGTGCATATTTAATGACAGACATTCTCATTTCTTTGTACATACTGTTTCACCAATAATTAGAAAGATGGAGTGGAGGAAAAAGAAAAGGGATCTTCGGAGACAAGCAATTCTAAAAGCATGAGAAATACCCCATAAAGCTCTCAAGTCAAACACACTCTTCTTCCTGCTTATTTGCCCCGGTGGAGGGGCGCACTCCACAACACACTCTCAATGCATATTTCGATAATAGTTAGGGGGAAATCGTTAAAACTATCTCGCTTGACTTGTGTAAAATGCCCTAGTCTCTTGGATATTGCTCTGCTTTCTTGCATTATTAAGCTATAAATCATTTCAGAGCAATGCTGAAACAACTCAAACTCGAGCTGTTCCTGTTTATGGCTGCAGTAAAACATCGTTCTGCACAATGCAGCCGCTCATTAGCATTGCCAGGAGTGCTTTAAAAAAAGTTATTATACTATTTATGTATTAATCTTGTATGGTGATGCATTGTGAATAAATTAGAAAATAAACAATCACAAACTATGCTTACCTATTAAGTTAGTATACTCACATAGTGCTTGTTTGTATTTTGTGCTTATGCAGATGCAATTACACGCAAACACTCATTCCAATATTGTGTGTTTCAATGTGTTTGCAAATTAACATGTGTTATGCAACTTGATAGTACAGTACATGTTTTCATAAAGCCTACTTGAGAGTACATTGAAGTTGTTGTGATGTTTTGTTAATGCTATAATTGTGTAAAGCTCACACATTTGGAAAATGAATCATGTTTCGATTTTGGATGTGATTAAAAATTAACAAATGTGTTTGCGCTGCAGGCTATCCTCGTTACACAGTGATTGGCGACCACGGTTCAGGAGAGCATCATTTGCGGATCCAGCGTGTGGAGCTGATGGATGACGCTGTGTTTGAGTGCCAGGCTGTCCAGGCTGCCATGAGGTCCAGTCCTGCTCGCCTCACTGTGCTCGGTGAGTCCACATTACACACACACACACACACACACACACACAGTCCAAACAACACTAATGTACCAGCGCCATCCACCCCCGATCCCTGAAGTGTAAAACAACTCATGGCAAAGGCTTCACTGGCGTCACTGACTTCTCACTCTCATTGGCTATTGCATTATATTATTATATTATGATTATGCTACCAGAATCAATACGGAAAGCAGTGTTTTGTTTGATAGTGAATATAACGTCCAGGTGTTCTCAATGGAAACGGGAAAATAAGCAACTGTTCAAGCCGAATCATCACTCTCCAGCCTAAACACTGGACAGAAGTACTAAAAAGGCCATAGCTGGAGTGGTGCTTCAGAACAATAAAAGTGTACAGTATGTGTCCTTGTTCGCTTTTCGATTGCACACCAAGTATCCATAGAGGCAGACTGAAAACGCAGGTGTTCACATGCAGTCTTACTCAAAACATCATCAAATATCAACAACCTGAGAACAAAAGATGTGTTTTGTATCAAAACCATCAGAAAGGAATGAAATCAATGCTAATGTTTCCAAGCTGGCCGACAGTGTCAATAAGGTTTAACATTAGAGAACCCTTACATTACTATGTTCATTACCTTCCACTGCACACAGCCTCCATTTCATTATTACTACATGTTGATAGGTTACTGTTTCTTAATTCTACTTTATTGGGTTATCCATTTCTGCCTTACTGGGTAGAAAAAGTGCAATCGTCGGCTAACGTCACTTGGGGCCCCGAAGCCTCCTGCTGCTTTCTGTCTTCTGCTGCCTCTCACAAGCTCCCTCACTGAAGGAGTGCTGAAACAAAGGCCAGAGTCAATGACAATGAGCAGAAGAAAAGGGAAGAGGAATTGGGAGAAAGAAAAAGATTGGAGAGAGAGCGGCGTCTGCCATGCAGTAGCCTTGCCACGAGCGACTGATCCGCCCTATTGATCCAGCCTAATGAAAAGTGAAACTAACGATTTGTAGGGGAGAAGGCAGCAAGAGTAAAAAAGAGAGAGGGGAAGACAAATTGCGGCGTAACGTTTCTCTGGCTGCCAGGCCCCCTGCAAATGGATATGAGTGAATAATTATGGGTACTTCTACAGAGGGCTGGAAATGCTACTGCACTTTCCTTCCTTCCACTACTGTCCGTCTTTCAAAATACTCGTTGAAATCTTTCAAAGTTTGGCAGCTCTGACATCGAGCTTTCCAAGGAAACTTTGCCGCCTGATCAACCGCAGAAGGAAGAGAATAATTCATTGTGTGTGTTCCCGAGTTTCATTGAGCTATTTTACATTACATTACGTGTCACTTGTTAGACGCTTTTATCCAAAGCGACTAACATACTCAGTACTGTGGACAATCCCCACAGGAGCAATTTGGGGTGAAGTGTCTCAGGGACACAACGACATGCTGACTGCAGTGGGGTTTGAACCTGTGCCCCCCTGATCCGAACACCAACGCCCTTGTCCACTGCGCCACACGCCTCCATTTGGCAATGTATTTATCAATTTATTGTGTTTTTTAGCTTACGCTTTTATCAGAAGCAACCTACCACGAGCAATTTGGAGTTAAGTATCTTGCCCACGGACATTTCACCATGTTAACTGCAGGGGGTGGGATTGAACCGCTGACCCTCTGATTGGTAGATGTGTATTACTCCACAGTCCCCAATTCAGCCATTAAACTAAATTCAATGGGGTATAGGATTCGACAATGTTCCTTAGTGTCCTTGGGAGTCTTTTCTTACACATATGAATCAGTCATTTTATTTAATTCATCGAGGAGTGAACAGCTGCCATACAGCAGATGAAAATAATTCTTGATTTTGTTTCTTTAATCCCTTTGACACTGTGCTTTCCTGATTTGCCAAGCCCTACTTTGACTACTCAAAGTAATTAAAACAAAGACAGAAATTATTTTCAAATGCTTGACTTTGGACCGATAGTAATGTACAACATCAGGAAGTGCAGTAGTTGGCCTTACTCTATTTAAATAACCAATCAGCAATGAGAAAGAGGAAGCCTTTTTGACCTATTTGTCTGATTGAGGGTGAACGAGTTTATCATTGCTCCCCATAATCCCAAATAGAAGGTGTTTGTTTAATCCCCTGCCGAGCTAGCTGACTCCTGAGTGCGCTGCCAGGGAGAACTGCAGGCTGACACACTCACAAGGTAATGGAGGAAATATATGCAAGGCCCTTGTCACTGCAAAATCCAAGCTGTCAATTACTTGCCAGTGGTGACAGAGTGTGTCTATCGACTTGGAAGACAGCTACGGCCCTACACCTATGGGTACACACCATAGACTGTATATATATATAGGTACACACACACACACACACACACACACACACACAAATACATATACACAATATGCTTAGCCTACACACCCACCGACCAGCGCACACACACACACACACACACACACACACACACACACACACACACACACACACACACACACACACACACACACACACACACACACACACACACACACACACACACACACTGTATACGCAGCCTCCCTTCTTTGAGCTGACAGCAGAATAAATCTAAAACTCTCTCTTCCATCTTCCATAACTCAATAACAGCCCAAACTCCTCCATGTGCCATATCGGAGGAACGTCTCTCCACTCGACTTTAATAGGCTCTGAAATAACATAACATAAATATTGACTAACACATAGACAAATGGCTTTATCGCTGCCAAATAACCGAAACTCTTACTTTTCTTTTTTTGGTGATTTTGTTCAACTTTGAATTGAAAGGCGAAAAAGAAGCAGCAAAAAATAACCTGACCGGCTTATTTACAAAAAGAAAATATGTAATAAATAACGAAGGCTTTGGTTTTAATTTAATTAATTCCAGCCAATACTCAAAGTGCAAGAGTAATGCAATTAAAGAGAAAACAGTTATCACGTCTGCAAAAAAATATTGAGGTTAAAAAGCTCAGAAAGGAGATTGGACGGTGAACGTAACCCTTCCAGACGTTCTTTTCGTGGCTTGCAGGCTTACCCTTAGATGCCAAAGGAGAACCAAGGTCTTGTGAATTAGTTATGAAGGAAGGGAAAAGAGGGTTTCAGGTCCAAAAAAGCCCCCTGGGGCTAATTATATCCCTTGCAGCAAGTTGGCACTGCTCCAGACCTTTGCTCTAATCTTTCAACCTGAGGTTGGGGACCACTAGAACAAAGGGAAAGGAGATCACCGCTGTTTGATTTAGGTATTTGGCTGAAAAGCTACTCTGAGGTGTCTTGTCTTTTTCAAAAAGGAAAAGGTGTCATGATGAAGTGTGGTGCCATTTATTGACTCATTGGTGCATTTTAATGCTCATCAGGTATACAGTTCATCAGATATAAACACAACAGATAACTACGTGGCCAAGATGACTCATTCTCAAGTAATGAATTAGAGCTGAACTGCTGGCACCATCATTTGAATGCAGGTAAACTCATTGACACTCATCTA
>CALSBZ010004116.1:1113069-1126742 GCA_943591055.1 Gobionotothen gibberifrons
TGGTCTTTTCATATCCCGCAGATCAAGAGGACTAATGTGAGCAGATGTGGTGGACGACTCCTGATGGTGTCATGTCTAATGATAGTTCTGACCCAAAGATAATTTCCCACTAAGGCCTCCAAAAGCTCATCTCTATGACCTCTTAGAAAGCCATTTACTGGACCAGTGGTTATGGCGAAAGTGTATGATTAAAGCTATCGCTTAACATAATTGTGAGTTGGTTTTGACCATATAAGAGGAACTGAATTCATGTGTATCGTTAGCGAGGGTAGCTTAACTAAACTTTTGCACGGTATATTATGAAGAGGACTCCCCAAATAATTAAGTGGCAGAAGCTCTTAGGTGAATGGTTCAAATATAAAGCGGTGAATATGTGGGCAGAGGAAATTAATGAATAATGTTCTCTCATGTCCCATCTGCTCCAGTGGAGCTACTCAGTGGCAAAAAGCAAAGAAGTGCCTCCAGGTCTGGGCTGTGGTTTGAACGTGTGCAGAGGAGCTCTATGATATTATTTACACAGGAATGGTGCAGCAAATCATCTGAAAAAGCTGATGCATTCCCCTCCCCGATGTGCTTTTCTGAATGCTCTGGTGGCAAGCTGAGAGGTGAGCAGGGGACTGGGGTGTTATCTCAGTGTTAGGAGGTTTAACACATTGTTACGCGTGTTCTTAGCTTTTCTTCCTGGCAAGAAAATAGCTTCTTTTTTTTTGAAATTTCTCTGCTTTAAAGTCAAATCATGTTGCTGTTTGAAAGCAGGTACAATTACCTAGATGTACATGAAGCAGCCACTGTTTGTGTGTAATACTTTCAGCAGAATCTTTTTATTCTATTTCCATTTAATTTCTATGATCGAACTCTCTAACCTACAACTGTTTAAAGCAGCTGTTTTGTCTGCTTTCCAGTGTCATTATTCTTCTCCTATCCTCCATGAGCTTTTTTGTGTAATTGGAGCACTTTATTGCATTTTAATTGTCACACCCATTGAGTAATAAGGTGGAAGAATACTTACAAATAAAGTAACCTATTAAAATCGGAGTGGGCATTAAACCTGTTAACTGTTATTCATTATGAGACAGGTAAAGTTTTCCAAGCACTAGAGGAGAATATTAAGTCAATGGGCTCTTACCTTCAACACTACAGTATGAGAACTCATTTTGCTGATGTAAGAAGATCTTCTATGTTTTTGGAAAGCTTATTAACTTTATTCATATAGATTCAATTAAAAGTGTGATCCAAAATATAAATGACTCTAATTAATTGATTTTAAAAACTTCGTAATTATCTATTTAAGGTGAGTAGTGAGTTCAAAAAAGAAACCATTTTTACCTCAATGACCACATTAAAAAAAGGCATATTTTCCTTTCTGCAAACACCGTCAAAATAAATGGTTGAATATTTAGTCAAATAGCCCTTGTGTGGTCCAACATTTCAAATGGCTGATTGAAACCCAGAGATGCATTTGGTATCAAATCAAAGGCGTGTTGAATGGGTAAGCAGAATATTAATGATGTATAAATTATTAGCTTTTGCTTACTTTGTGAATTCAGCAACGTCCCTGAGGGATCTCTGCATATATCAAACGCATTCGGCATGACTTTTATTTTCCTTTCAATCATTTATTGGACTGTTAGTATGACATTACAGCCACATTTTGTATTTTACTAAAGATGGCCTAATCTGATAATATCTTATAAACCTAACTACTATATTAAATTAGTATTTATTTGTAATTATTTGTGTATGTGATTTGTTTTCATGGTATCAACTTACGTTTGTTTTACTGTTTACCATTAGTCTTATTAATGGTTGCTTATTGATTGACTTTTCAGCTATAAAAACAGCATTAGTGGTTGCTGCCCCAAACATAATGTGTTTATCAGTAAAACACTGAAGACGTTTAATGACTCACGTTTCTGATTATCTATAGATTTTTCAAACACCATTATAAATGAGAAAAAGTTTGGCTGTTAGGCTATTCCCAAAATGAAATAAGCTGTTTTGGTCAAATAAGCACGTGTAATTATCAAAATACCTATAAAATAAGCACATATAATTATCAAAATACCAATAAAATCTAAATAAAATCCAATGTTTTTCATTAAATCCACTTGCTTACATGACTGTCATTTTAACCTTTCATTCATGAATTACCAGCACTGTTCAAATAGATCAGTAAGTAGAATAGAGCATGAGAGTAAACAAAGTAGCGGTTTAGGGCTAAGAGTGAATTAGCACTGCTGGCAGCACATCAAGTTTTGTTTAGAAGATAATCCATTGGGTTCAGCCGGTTATATTAATTAGTATAATCCAGATTGATAGGCTTTTTGAAGCCACTGTCTGGTCTTCTAATGACAGGTCACCTTCTTGCTTATTTAACGGTAAGCTTGGAGGTTGCACCATTAAGCTAGTTAGCTATTGTTAAGTTGTTGTAGTTTGCTAACTGGCAATCCATCTCAAAATAAAAACACAGTGTTGGATGTCAGAATGATGATGTTAAGAGGCAGTGCCATAACCAAGACTCAAAGCTAGCAAATTTAGACCTGGATTTAAAGGTGTGTCGAAAAGATAGCCCCAGTGGGATGTCCCTGTTGCTGCTGCTAATGTTTGCATAAATCAACTTGACAAGCAATAGTTTGGCTTATTGCTCTGTGTTTCTCGGTCTCATTTGCCCTTTAGCGTTCAGAAATCACCTGATAAAGATTTAAATTTACGTGGCAAAAAAAGCAACCCTTTCCATCTCCATCTTGTTACTCATGCCAACCCCTTCCAGCCTAGTATATTCTCCAGGCAGGGATATGAAAATGTATCAAATTGTAATGTAGTCATGGTGTTGAATTCAATGCAGCAACCGGCTAACCCCCTTTTTAAGATTAATGACTTCAGACAGGTCCGAGGCGACGAGGGAAACAATCCTGATTGTGTCAGAAAGGATATTACATTGACATATCCCACGTCTGACAGCTAATGCGCTCTGCTTTAGAAGTGACTCACGCACAAATGTGAAATTCATCACATGGTTCTTCACATACAAATGGGCTCCACAGGAACCTGAATGGCATCTATAATATCCCTATCCTTATAAAATGCTTATTAATATGCATACAAAGGCTCAGACTTCCTTCTGATACTTAAGAGGTAGCTTTAGGTACTTAAAGTTAGATAAAAGGTTCATATGGAAAAATCTTGACAGCTTAATTAGAAGTTCAATGACATACTAATTATATTATTGAGATTATGGTATGTTTAGGAGATGGATTCGTTCTTAGATTACAGGGTTTTAAACAAAAAAAGCATTGCATAGAAATGAAAAGATAATTACCACTGATGTGTGCAATGACAACAAACTAGAGTTAGACTCAGCCAATGATTAACGGGCAGTGCAAATGGTGGTTGAAATATAGCATTATGCTCTCTTGCACTTTGCGATTACGCTTTATAATACAGTAATTTACCTTATGTAATCATGACATTTCATCCTGCCTTTTGTGCCTTTCTAGAACTTATATATAAACCTTTGTAGATAAGGTAAAGAATCGAGTTTCAGACTAAAATGTTGTATAGATGCTGAGATGTAATTATTATTATTCTTGATGTATTATTACTAATGCTGTCAAAATTATCGTGTTAACGGTGGTAATTAATTTTTTGAATTAATTGTGTTAAAATATTTAACTAATTTGATAATGTCTTCTGGCCAATCAGAATCAAGATAACGGCGTGGTGTTGTTGCAGGAAGTCCCGACGGAGAATACTTTTGCTGTAGTACATCTCTATATACATCGATACAACATTACGTGTTGATAGAAATCAACACGTAATGAAATAAGACCCTACGGTTTGATGATTGATAGGTGTGTGGGCTGTCTTTCATTTTGACACACAGAACAATGTTATAATAAACATACATACATACTGTATGTTAAATGGATATATCCGCCTTCTTTCATTTATCTTTCCACTCCCACAACAATATACATAAAGAAATGGCATATTTTGGACATAGTTCGAATGGTGATTAATCATGATTAATTTATTTTTAAGCTGTGATTAATCTGATTAAAAATTGTAATCGTTTGACAGCCCTAATTATTACATCTTTAAGGCTTATCCAAAGGTAACAAGTCCAATGTGAGCTTTCTTCACTCAACAGTTCTACATCAGGAACATGGCTGTACTTTACTGTGGCAGGGCCCAAGCCACAGTGAGCCTCTTTAAATAGATGGCAGGGAAATGCATCTTGACTTTGTGGTTGACCACACTGTGTCCTGTTGCCCACGCAATTTGTTCTAGTCAGTGACTTTGTTCTGCCCTGCACTGGTTAACATAGACTCCCAGAGCCCTCCCCAGAGCGTTTTGGGGAGAGCGCGAGCTACTGAGTGCTACCAACCGACTCCAGATGGCTTCCACAATGTAGGGCTCAGAGGATGAGCGCTGAAAAGAAGATTGATTTCCTTTGTGGAGTATGACAAGCCGTGCACTAGAGCGCAGCTCTCCAGACACACAAAGAGGCTCAAAAAACATATTTGTACTTTTATTTTTTTTCATATCAATCAGCTTTGCAGTAAAACTACGGGCTACCGTGTTTTGAGGGTTTGCCTGTGGTCCCCCAAGGGACAAGATGTGTGTATTCATGAATGTTCTGCTGTTTTGTTCAGGGTTTTTTCCCCAGGTTTACACCTTCTCCATCAAAGCTTATCTTGTGAACTGTTTATTCCATCTCTGTTCGCTCTGAATATCATTTACACTGTTGTGAGTCTGAGCTATTGAACATATTATGCAATAGTGTTTGACTCTAATTTCGGAGTTCACTGCATTTGAAGCTTACTGCACAAAATCAAAACAATTTGAGATTATTTTACATGAGAAAATCTAAGTTTTTTGCACTTTAATCCATTAGACCAAACATGTGGTATTTTACATTACATTACATTACATTGCATTTAGCTGACGCTTTTATCCAAAGTGACTTACAATAACTGCATTCGACCAAGAAGATACAACCTTGAAGAAAACAGAATCATATAAGTACATCAGGGGCCGTATTCACAAAGCATTTTATCTTACCGCTAGGAGTGCTCCTAACTCGCGCTAAAACATTTTACGTAGGAGTTTTTTCTTAAAAGTTATTCACAAAGCCGCTGAGACTAAGGATAAATCACTAAGAGTGAACTAAGAGTGACGCGCCGTTGCTATGGATGACGTCGATTCTCGTGCATGAGTTTCGAAGCGGTCAGTACGGTGATTGGTTGTTCAGAGCAGGCGGTCTCGGTGAAACTCATCCGCAACATCCCACAAACGAGCCCACCAAATCACCGAAAAACAAGGAAATAGCCTCGGCTAGAAATGTATTCCTATCAAATAGTTATGGACAGTGCAGTTAGCAGAATACACGCATGATGACAAGTTTGTGCAGACCACGATAATGACGTTGTATATGCACGTTAAAGAGAGAGAGCAAACAATAAAAATACGTAAATTGCATTAAATCAAGGAGGCAATTAAAAGCACCCTGCAAACTATTATCCAATGAGCATATTTCCAGCACTTAAACACTTTCAATAACAGCCCATACCGCCGTTCAAGTCCCCCTATCATGATGAATGAAAGTGAAGACAAAGTTAAACGCAAGCGAAAGGTGGACCGAGGTGGGCCGGTCGGATTAGTCACTCGATCGCCCGCCCCCCGCTGACGATTTACTAGCGGACCGAGGTGGGCCGGTCGGAGAAGTCACTCGCACCCCCCCGTGAAAAAGGAGATTGAGGGGTATGCATGCAATAATTGCAATAGGCTACATGAAAAACCTTTCTGTTTAATATTTACAGAAGAATTACAATGTGCAACTGTTCAACCCGCTTCCCAAAAATGTGTTACAAATGATATATATATCTTCCCCACAGGAGAAATCAAGATGAAAGTCCAGCTGCAGCATCACATCACACAGCTCTTCCTCTTCTGAGTTTTTGTGAATAGGTCTTACTGAGTTAGGAGTCCTCTCGAGGACTTTTAAGCTCTCCTAAACTTAGGTGCTACTTTTAAGCCTAAAATACTTTGTGAATTGCTCTTAGTGAAAAAAATTAGGAGTCCTAAATTTAAGACTGACACGCCCATTATGTTTAGGAGTTTCTCCTAAATTCGCCAGTTAGGAGCTACTTTTAGCCTTAAGATCCTTTGTGAATACGGCCCCAGGTTTCATAGAGCTAAAACATTTCAAGTGCTACTCAACTGGCTTTAGATAAGTCAGTCCTTTATTAGTATATAAGTGCTCTGTTAGTAATTATATCGCTCGAAGTGGAGTCGAAAGAGATGAGTTTTCAGTCTGCGCCGAAAGATGTGTAAGCTATCTGCTGTCCTGATTTCAATGGGGAGCTCATTCCACCATTTTGGAGCCAGGATAGCAAACCCACGTGAACTTGGGTCCCCCTCGCAGTGCGGGTGCAGCGAGCAGTTTGGCTGATGCAGAGCGAAGTGCACGGTATAGATCTAGAGGCCTAAAACATGTACTTCTTCTTAAACTTGAACTAACTTCGCCTTCCTCTTTGCAGACCTTGCTGCGGGACGGCAGGAGAGAAAGCACCGTGAGCACGCTCTACCTCTCGCCTTCCAACATCGAGACGGGCCAGCAGATCACCTGCAAAGCCTCCAACAAGGCAGTCCCCAACGGCAAGGAGACCAGCGTCACAATTGACATCCAGCGTAAGCAAACCTCTTCTCCTTCTCCTTTCATACCTTTCAATGTCTCTCCCTTCACTCATGCAAGTCCCTCTATAGAAATCAATCAATAGAGATAGGGGGTACACGTCTGCGTGTGACACACATTACTCAGTATTTGTGGAATTTCTTACAAGTATAGGCGTGAAACTGTCTGACAGGCATACGTGACTAACACTCTGTAAACATATAGGATTCATTGTAGGCTCTGATGGGTATTTATAATTGGATTCCATTTTGCTTTCAAGCCATGTAGGTGGAAGATGGATTGATGATGCATCACTTTTTTTTGTTCGCTATGATAAAATATCAAAGGAGCTGTCCATCTAAAAATGAATGGGATTGTCTGTTTTGGTCCGACTACCTGCCTGCTGTTGCGCTACGCACACTGTCTCCACCTCTTTTATTTCCTTGCTCGCGCCATCAATCTTTTTGATGAGAGCACGCACAATTCCCCTCTAAAATAGGCAAAGTAAGCCCAGCGTGTAAAACACATTCAGCCTCAATTGTCAGGGAATCTTTTTTCGATCAAGAACCGTTCACTGTAAAAGAGGGGCTTTGAACAAAGGGATTTTGCATCACTCACGGCCCCTTCAACACCATTAAGTATGACTAATAAAGCAGAAAATACTTTTTAGAGAGGCAATATGACTGACTGCTCCATTCTTTTCATTATGTGCACCGCGAGAGGCAAGCATGGCGAGAGCGCGCCCGCTGCGATCAGGCCAACTCAGGCATGGGAGTAAAAATGATTAACAGTTGTTAGTGTTTGCAGCCCTTGCAGTTTGTCCTCGTCCTTTTTTGTCATGCAGTCAGGGAGGGATGTCTGCCCACATGAGAAATGATTTCTCACCATGTATAATGATGTGCCTGTGATAAATACCCGCCATCATAGCGTCATCCCCGCTTCTGAATGTTTGATTTAACCCTGAAAAATGATGGCAGCGGATTTCTAATTAGCATTCAAAAATGTGCTCTTTACACAATTAGAGCTCCCGACAACATTTTTCACAGTGTGAGATCAAACTGAGCGACGGCAGAGACTAATTGTCGAGATTCAAATTGTCTCCCAGAAGGCTTAGCCTCTTGTTTCCCTCCCTCCTTCGCACTCCCCCAGCATCTTCCTCAGTCTTGACAGGTAAAGTGTTCAGCACAGTTCAGCAGAGCCTACGGAGTTTGCACCAAGAACCACTTTCAAATTAAGCTTCTCCTGAAATGGAACCTGTTGTGATTGAACTTTGATGCACTCGCATTAGGCATCAATGTGGCTAATTTCAATGCTGTCTTATTCTATTACAAAGGTTCTTGCCTCAACAAGAGCATCTGAAACCAAACCAAAAAGGTGAGCTCTGGTGCAGGTGTACAGTACACCGTGTGCACTTTCCGCGACACACAAGTGTTCTGCAGAGATATGCCGACTAAATACATGTCTACTGTAGATATGTGTCTTCCAGATGTGACTTGTGTCTTGTAAAGGTTTTACTGAGCCATTGATTATTCAATTGTAATTTTAATACTGAAATACACTTTTTTTCTCTATGAAAATATTGTGAGAAAAATATTGTCAGAAATCTGGAAACGACTTAAATATGAATGCATCAAGCATTTCAAAGAAGACCTCTCGTGAGAAGCAGTCTTTCTTTAACAATAAAAACAGGTGCTGGATGAATAAATGATGGGAGACTGGCAGGGGGGGACAGTAGCGGATGAAAGTTGACCTCCTTAAGTTTAAAGACCAAACAGAACATGGGTCTGGCCAATGTGACTGCTCCTCCAACAGAAGGCAGTCCATTTGAGTGGTAAATATTGATGGGAAGCTGCTCTTGTCATACAGAGAAGGAAGCACACACAAAACGATATCCAAACCAAGTTGAGAATTGAAATGCTTTAAATGAATTAGATCAGTCGACATTAGATTATTCAATAGTTTTAAAGTGTATCTCCAAGAAATGTCCTCCAAATGTAGAAGTGTGGGTTCATTGGAATCATTTGAGGAAGAATGTTGTACCAGGCTCTGTACGCCTGCTATGACATATTTAGTTTGGAAACTTTTGGCGGATCTAGAACCTGAATTGGGACGCAGTCAGATATTGAGAAATGACTGGGCACATGTACAAGTCAAACACACACTAATGCTTTCCCAAATCTTCTACATTGCCCCAAAAACAACCCAGCTCAAAAGATTGATGTAAGGATAATTATGTAGTTGCTAATGCTCACATAAGTCCTTCCAGTTCATTTTCCAATTTAGAAAAACAGCTCAATTATGTTACAAAAACACAAAAGACTTGACCCTGCACAGCCATAGATGTCAACAGAATGTATTTCACCAACTTTTGTCATGCAATTGAAAAAAGGCCCAACAAAGGGGAACTTGCACCTCCTCAGAGCAGCGTAAGCAAAAAAAACATTTTTCTTCTTCCCACTATTAAACTCTTTTTTTCTCAGAGAAGGCCATCACCCGACCTTTCAAGACAATAGTTCCTTCAGGCGCTCGATGTCAGCGTGTGAAATGAACGTAACCCCTTGACCATGCATCTTTACAACGGTGCTGGGTGTTCCCTCTGTTCTACAGCAAGAAGCCGTCACAATATTCGTACATTACCAAATCTCCCTGTGGCGGTATACACTATTATTCATTCATGTTCACATAAGAATGGCCTTAATCTTAATATCATGACTACAAAATAGCCTTGAAGGGATGCAATATGGGAAAGTAGTGACATATTTTGAGATGCACTGGCTTCTTCTGTGTATCTTCCTTCTTCACACATAGATATACTAAAAGAGAATGATTACCATCCAAATATAAAAAGCTATCAAATGTATTTACGATTTGAAGGAACTAAATGTAGTGATGTATGGATGACTGGTAGTGAATGAAAAAAAGGGCATCTAAGTTGTTTTGGGAAAGTATTGAATTAAATTAAATACAAATAAGGCAAAAAAGAATGTCTCATTAGCTTGGATAACATAACAATGTTGACAGAATTGTATAATTAAGTTTTCCACAAATAACATAATTGGGTGCTATGTTTAGTGCTAACATGTAATTATTTTTGCACACCTTTAAATGCTGTTCACAGGAGTTTTGCAAGTGATTCCACAATGTACACCTGACTCACTGTTACAGGGGGGATGAATGAGTCTCTGATAAACGGTCCATGTTTGGTAGTCGAGGCTTGTCTTTCTTTTGTTTACCGAGAGCGATCACTATCCATTTATTGAGTTTTATTTTTCATTATCATACCTTGTACCTGCTGGATGCTGGAGGACGCTTCCTTGGTAAGACATGGGCCGTTTCTCAATCTCGAGGAAACTGGCTTCCAAGCCAATATTTCAAGGATGCTAAGTCATCAAGTGGCGCAGCAGGACCGTTCCAATGTCCAGCATACTTGGAATTCCACCGAGGCCGCGTCCTTGGTTTGGGGGAAATTTCGAGGCTGCACATGGGTAGACTTCGCGTCCTTAAAATCCCCACAATGCTTTGCGCACGGACCAATTTCCCCAAATCTGTGGCGGAAAATGTAAGGCGGGGCCTCTCATATGACGCACACCTGCACACTTGCTAGTCTGTTCCACTCTTCGTTTTCCGAATGCCAGGAAGGATTCTTGCCTATAGCTTCTGAAGGAAGTGACTCGGAAGACATGTGCTACCAAGCAAGCGTACTCGACATTGAGAAACACCCATGTCCCTCCGAGTCAGGTCCTTCAGAAGCGAGGCAAGAATCCTTCCTAGCCTCGGAAAGCGAAGAATGGTGGAACAGGCTAACAGGTGTGCGGGTGTGCGTCATATGCGAGGCCCCACCTTAAATGGAGCGCGAAATCCGCCAAATATTTGGAAATTGGTCCGTGCGCAAAGCATTGTGGGGATTTTAAGACCGCGGAGGATACACATGTGCAGCCTCGACATTTCCCGCAACGAAGGACGCCGGCCTCGGTAGAATTCCAAGCATCCTGGACATTGGAACAGTCCTTCGGCAGGACTCGATGACGTAGTATCCTTGAAATAGTGGCTCTGGAGCAGCCTTCCTCGACATTGAGAAGCACCCTGTGACTCACATTGTGGGTTTTTTGTGTTTTAAATTGTGATATGTGCTTTGGTAAAACAAATAACGCTTATTATTATTATTATTATTATTATTATTATTATTATTATTATTAAGTACAAATCTTGTGAGGGCAAACTCAGGCTAGAGAGCCCACACCACAACCACTTCTGTCCTTCCAAGATCTCATAATTTGTAATATAGTTTGCCGGCATGAAAGACACTTTGATCTTTGGGTATAGGTTTTACTCCAAATAGGAAAGTATAAGACCTCAGTATTTTAAGGTCCACTTATCTAAGTTAAAATTGAAAGCATACAGACTTGAAATGGAAGCATGTGTGAGTCAGATGCTTTTAACCTTCATTTCAAAGTATGAGTTGACAGCTATTCAATGCAGGGTTAATGCCTTTCAAATATGTATCTGACATCATGTGTGCTAGCTCCATTTGAAGATTGAGATTTAATTAACACTGATTTTGCTCTCAAAAAGGCAGCAAATAAGCACATGTCCCAATATTGCTGTGTATAATTAGTATATACTGTGAATTAATGCTGCCGTTTCCTACGGCATGTATTTTTTGTGTGGGTCCCAATATTTAGACTTAACTCATTTATTTTCAGGCCCAGAGTTTTCTAATTGACCGTGTTACGTGCGATAATATTAATGGCAACAAAAGTAATTAAAATCTTCTCAGTCAGTCTGCCCTTCTCAACATTTGGTATTCCGCTCACTTCTAAGTCTAGGTGCCCTTTATTCCCTCTGCTCAATCCTTATAGCCATCCAAATGAGAGTAATCTAAACACAACCCAGCACATTGCTCTACAGCTTAAACCAGCCTAATATCCAATGCATTTCACAACGCTATTTTCTTTGATCCTCACTTTAATGCTTATGATTAACATCCACCTCAGCATTTTCATTCCCCGGGAAGTTCGTACACAGTTATCTGACCAAGGGTTAGACAAATTAGCATCTAAATACAGTATGTACAGGTGATGTTGCCAGAATGAGAGGGATTTAAAGCCAATCTAGGTGATTCAGAGCCGTGGATAGACTGCTGACTTCAGTTGTCCATACCAGTGCATTAGTGGACTGTAATTATTTGATAGCAGAGGGGAGGCTACCCCCTGATGCTGTTTTTCTCCAGCAGCATGGCTTCACTTGAATGATGCCCTTTGGTCTTTAATCACTAAACTCTGATACCCCCTGGCATTAAACTACTGCAGTGAAATATGATTCTGATGCCACTGTTTCATCCCACTCATGTCTCAACTTAAAATACTCCTCAAATATGTTCTAGTCCTGCTGCATATCTGCAGAGCTTTGCCCCACATTGAAACACACTTTCAAACGCACACTGGGAAATTAATGCGCTGGGGACGAGCAAAGCCAAGACTCACTATGTGTTTGCATTGCAAACAAGCTGAGCCATGTGGAGGGGAAATGAATGCCATTTGTTGAGACTAATTAATAAAGAACATGCAGATGTGCAATTGGGGAGGATTTGTTTTTGGTAGCAGTTACATGCTCTCGCGGCTTAATCAAGCAGATAATGGCAACTCATCTGAAGGGAGATGACAGAATGGTAAAGACTGCATTTATATACCGCTTTTCCAGTCTTTGAAACCCCTCAAAGGGCTTTTACATATACAAGTCAGCTTTCATACCCATTCACAGACATGCATACACAGGCAGAGGCTGCCATACAAGGTGCCACCTGCTCAGGGAGACTTATGGCGCATTTCCACTACACGGCCTCGCTCGGCCTCGCTCGGTATGGCTAGGCCTCGTTAGGCCTTGTTAGTGCTGTGAGTGTGGACGGTCGGAGCATATACTGCGTTAGCTTAGCCGATCTCCATTTAGACAACACGCATTTTAAAAGGTTTTTCGCCTGCCGTCTGTCTGCAGACTTGTCAAAGCATTAATTCATGGTTTTTACTAACCGGTATCAGTATGTTGTTACTGCGGCATCATTTTGAAACGTGTATTACAATTAAATCACGGTAAAACATGTTCATCTTGTTGTAGTTGTAGCCCCCTTGCCAGCGATTCTCTCTCTAGTTTAGCATACTGACTCAGCCTGGTTGTTTGCCCGGAAAGAACCTCGATTTTATGGGGCCAGAAAAACTGTGAAATAGTACCCGCTAGGCGGTACTACGCCAAGTGGAAACGCAACCAAAAACGGGCCCCGCACGGCTCGGCACGCTTAAAGCGAGCTCCGCACTGTAGTGGAAATGCGCCATAACAAGCAAACACATACATAGCTTGCCATGCCATCGGGAATTGAGGTTAAGTATCTTCCATAAAAGACTCAACATTGGAGATCAAGCCAATGGCCTTCCAATTTGAGGATGACCATCTACCTACTGAGCCAGAGTAGCCTCTTAAATTAAGTTATTTTCTGTAAATATTATTAAGATTTAAGGGGAAAAGCACATTGTTTTTTCTGTAGATTACATTCAGCTCTTATTATGCTGCAATACTGATATCATATTTCCAATTATCCAAACATAGCTTTGAAAACTATCTTTTGATAGGATTAGTTATCCTAGGATGCTTATGCACATATGTGGACAGATGTGCTACATGGAGTACAGTGCTGCTCATCTAAGCTGCTGTATAATTAGAAGAACATCTGCCTTCATTAAAGCAAGTAAATTATGTGCTGTACCACGGCTGAATATCTCATGATCAATATGCGGGACCTCAGGTTCTCTGTCTGTCTGTTCTCCTTTGAGGTATTTCACTCAGCCAGTCACATGACAGCATGCCCATATTGTTGAGGCTACAAGCCACATGCGGATGGCCTACAAACAGCTTCCACATCTTTCAGAGGCATCCGACATTCCCGCAGTTTGAGGCTGGTCCTACTGGAGAACATCTGTCTTACGGTGACCCGGAGAGATTGGAAATT
>CALSBZ010004116.1:1126752-1186601 GCA_943591055.1 Gobionotothen gibberifrons
ACACACACACACACACACACACACACACACACACACACACTCCATAACTATGATGTTGTTTGGCTTCCTTACAGCGTTGTTTGTGTGCTTCTTTAATTCTGTGTGGATCTCCATGCCCACTATTGCTATTCATCCAAATCCAAACACAGTCCCCAGTTAGTGCATTAGTATTATTGAACACAGAGCAGAAAGACTTAGTACACCTTTGAAACAGATGGCTGCACCAGCTTCAAAAAAACCCAGAACCAGCTTTTTTCCTATGTGACTAATCAACTGCCCATGATGCTTTTCCATTGTGTCACTGATACTGAACGGCAATGATGCTGTTGAAGTGGCATTTCATAAACAGTTACAGTTTTAGTTTCAGTAGTTTTCAGTGGGTTTAAGAAAGTTTAAAATATTATTGGAAAAAAACAATTCACAGCTAACACGTTAGTTAATCGAGACTATTCTTCCAGCATGTAGACACGACATAAACAATTAAACCAACAGTGTGCGAAAAACTCTTTAAACCTTAACAAATTGTTTTTATTAGTAAATACTCCACTATTTTTCTCATACTGCCTGTTTCACCCTCTGTCTGAAACCAGAGACCAGTCTGCTCTAATTGGTTAGCTGGCCACCTCTGTTGTGATAGGTCAACCCCTAAAATATGTCCCGCCCCTTAGCCTATTCACTACAATGTGTTGGAGCTCTAGCAATAGAAGCATGAGTGTTACATAGTGATGTCATTATGTTTCAGAAGTAAACAATGGAGTCCAATGGCAGGGCAGGGGGGATTTTAGTATTTGCAGACCATTTACCAGCACAACAAAACCTATGTACCACACTACAGGGAGGTGAGAAGACCAAAAAGCATAAACAACTACTGATCATTGGTCAGTTTGATCAATTTGACCTTGCTGCATTTGAAGTGCTTATCAAAATATACTCACCTATCTTCAGAAACCTTGACAAATAGCTTCAGCTACTTAAAATACATCCTCTGAGTCTGTGGTGTAAAAAGCTGTTTGTTTCACACGGGACTGGATTGATATGGAAATTAAAAACGTATCTTCAAAAGAATCCCACCTTTGTCAATTAGGATAAATTAAGTTGTTTATTCAATTTGAATAATCTGTGTGCTTGTTATTCTAAGCACTGTTTTTAATTGTACTGTATCACAGAGGTTGCTCATTGTTTAAATTGCACTATGGACCATTCACTGTGTTCAAATGGCCATTTACTAAAACTCATTATCAAGTCAAGTTTGCCTTTGATTCGCAAATGAATATAAAGTAGAAAGCAAAAATAGCATGTTCTCTCCCACACCTGTTAAATACACTACAGTGTTATTCAGCAGCTGGGCTTGGACTATTTAGGTGGGTGGCAGAAAGATAACAAATAGGGCATCAAATTATTCGGGAGGTAATTGCCTGTTATTCGGAGAAAATGCTGCCACAGACTGTGATAAGTTGTCACAACTGTTCTAAATGCTGCCACATTGTGTTGTAGGATAATCCAAATAGAAAGACATTTTCTTTGTGGTTTTAAGTGGAGCATATTTACCAACAGTACAGTACTGTATGTGTGGTAGAGCTAGATAAAAGGCTGCTGAATCCGTTTTGGGTCACAAGAGAAAAACATTTGGAAATTGTTTGTCCCCTGAATCAAACTGAGAATGTATTTTCATGTTAGAGGGTTTGGCTCCTTTCTTTGGAGGTTGCATGTTTAATAAACTATTTATAAGGTGTCTAATTTGTCTTCTCTGCAAAAATATCTTCTAATTTATTTCCTTTCTGAGACTTATTTAGCCTCTGAAAATGTCAGCAACATGATGTTTGACTCTTGCTTACAGTTCGCCGCAGGATGTCTGAGGAAGCCTCCATTTCTGTAGTTGACTTGTTGTCTTGGTGTCTAAATGTTGTCTTTTTCTCTTTTTCTCTTTAGATCTCCCACTTGTCAATCTCTCAGTGGAACCTCAGCCAGTTATGGAGGGACACCTTGTGAAGTTCCACTGCTCTGCAAAGGCCAACCCTCCTGTCACACTGTACAGGTGAGATCATAACAAAAGATATACTCCGCACAAGGGCGCAAAAGAGTAATGTAATGTAAAATATAATTAACTGGTGGTATACTTTTATACTGTAATATTTATGTTGGTTGATAATCCATTGTATCAACATTAGTATTCAAATGAATCATTGACAGACACCTGCTCTTGATGCCCTGACACCATTATATCTGCCCGCTGAGAAACAATTCTGATACTCTGTCATGTTGATAAAATATAATGAAAATGTACCTCTTTTGGGAAACCTTGTCTTGTTCCTTTGAGCTGCAGCAAAGCAATACAGGGCTGTGTTGCATAGCTGCTTGCTTTGTGGTCATATCATCTCCCTTGAACATTAAATGTCCATCAGCGTGTTGGAGGAAAGCTGGAAACATAATGTGCGTGACATCTGATGAAGCTGTCAAGATTACAGCTTTTCGGAGATTGGGTTTTGCTATAGCGACATTTTGAAGGCAGGTTTCCCCCCCGGGGGTGTGCTGTGTTTTTATGTGTAAGCTGTCAGGAAGTGGTTGGATATGGATGACAATGCGTACTGTAAGTTTGAGTTGAAGCCCATGCAGGTTTTATTTTAGTTTTATGGTATTTTCTTTTCATTAAGATGATTCAAATGTCTCAAAAACGGTGTTTACTATCAGTTGTGTGTTTGTTACACTTTTGCTGTTATGTCAAGGTTGATGACAACATATTTGTTCACTTTATTTAACTTCAAGGTATTTCAATGCATTACCAATGCTTCTTGGTAAGCTTTTGTACCAATAAAACACAGTTGCACATTTCATACTTTTACTTTACCAGATGGCTGCCCATTTCATGCTCTAGCTAACCCTACATACCTTTTACCGTAGCCTGTATAAAACGTATTCAACAACCCTATCACAAGAAAGAATGCTGTTATTTCACAACATGCCAGATTACGTTCAATAACAGGTCTTGTTTATTTGTCTGTGCTTTGCACCTACTGTTTAAATAAAGCGTACAATACTACCTGTAGAGGCTCAAAACTGGCTGTACGTAAATGGTGCAGTGCAGAATCATCCAATATCTGAGGGAGTCCCTGGGAACTGGGCTTGTAAGAAAAAAAAAGAAAGAAAAAAGATTAAATAAAGCAACAAATCATGTTCATCATCCCATTTCCTGTTTCCATTATAATCCCAACCTTATGTTGATTGCCAAACAACTCCAATGAAAACACAGTTGCAAATGAAACATAACTTGACATACCGCAAATCAAGTTATACCGAAAAAGAAAATCCAACAAAATAAACGTGAAAGTGAATTTGTAGACAAACAGCCTTTCTTGTACTAAAACTTCATCTGGCAGCAGCTTTGCTCACATTAATGTAATACTTTTCATTTAAGAGATCAAGTCAACAAAGCTGCATTCCTCTTATCCACTTCCTCCGTTTGTTAAAGCTTATTGATGGGCACGTTCTCAGTAACACGTTTTGTTATTTATTGTATTACTTCTGTAATTGTGATAAAACAACTAAATGGACAGTTATTATTCTGATAACGTCTTGCATGGCCCTGTAGAAGTGTGATACTCCAGTGATTTGTCAAGAGATGGTTTTCTGCGTGGGAGGTTTTCAAAACATGGCGGAAAATAAATGGAATGAAATCGATAGCAAAGGGAATTGGCCCGGCTCTGAATCTTGTAATGGTACTGGGAAATGAAATGGATGTACAACACACTCACAGGTGGCCAAACAGAGATGTTGCTTTTTTGATGGATTCTGCCCTTTTGAAAAAGAAAAGGGTAGAGGGCAGCGATATTGTGGAAAACAAGGTTTGTATTTGATTGTGTCGGTGCATAGACAGGACGTCTATTGCACCAGCAAAGGGATTTCACCTCTATTGTTATGAGAGACTGGATCAATGTTAAATTCATACTTCTCCCCGGGGCATCAAGAGCTAAGACGTAATAGCAGTTGAGATGACTTTTTCCTTTTAGTTTGACAAACTACAGAGTGAAAAACGGTTGGCTGTTGAAGCTAAAAGGGAGTCAAACTGCCACTTTCCCACTCTAATTTATTTCTTCCCTTGTCTCTTTCTTTCTTTATCTTGCTTTTGCTCTGGCTCTCTGTCATTGGAAGAATCCACTGTAGGATTAAATAATATCACACAGACTAATAACTTCTCATACTTCAAGGTTATACTCTCAGTTTCATAGTCTCCCATTTAGATTTATCTGCAAATGTATACCCGCCTTTCAGGACTCCCGTGCACCATTGGAGTTCAGGGCATGGCAGAAAGGGGATTTTTGGGGCTCATAATGCTTGCCTGAGAAGCTTCAACTCGAGAGCCCCCCCAAAATCCCCCCTATAGAGCAATATCACTGAGGAGGGCAGGAAGCTGGTCAAGCAGTGTGGGGCCATTTTTCAGTGCTAATACACTCTGTCTGCCCGAGATCAGATACGGCACAAGGACAGAGTAGTTCTTAGACGGATGGCCTCTTTTCCATCCCCTAGAGAGCCATCCATTCCCAATGTGCACTGCGCCACTTTGCCATCGTCCAATTCAATGGACACTTGAGACACAGACCCAAGATAGTGGGGGCACTAGCGAAAGGCATGGTGCTTTCTGCTGCCTACCACCTGTCATGATTGCCACCCTGGCTCAATAAATCTGCCTTTGAACGTGAAAATAGAAGTAAGATATATTTCTACAGGTACCTGAACTTTTGCCAGAGCACAGCTCGAGGGGACAGTAAAGAGGGAAGAAGTCAGGGGATCAGGGAGGTGTTGGTGTGGAGGCCGGGGGTTGGAAGAGAAGATGAAAGTGTGAATGAAGTAAGAGTAATGGGCAGGCCTTTCACTCAACACTCAGGGAATCAACACTCTCTGAGAGGGAGAGACGAGTGGGTCGGAACATCTTCATTACTGTTTATAATGGTAGGAGGGCTAACTGGCATACATCATAATCACTCAACCAGCCTCTGATGAAGACACAGAGGGTTTTCTCAGTTCCAAACAAGAACCCACCAGAGAGAAGAGAAATAATACCAAACAAAGCAAATCAGGTCCCATGTCTGCACACACAAGCACACAGCCACAACAAAAGCTCATCCCATGCATGACACTGCAGCTAAAAAAACATTTGAATCCTCACCACACTTCTCGTCTCTTTGTTGTTGTTGCTACTGCTGGATTTTTGCTTCAGACTTGTCACCACATTCTCCATATTTCCCCCTCTATATGCACACTTTTGAGGTAGCTAATTGACACATGTCACCGTTTCGGTGTCTGGAATATTATTATTTGAGACGCTAGTAAGCAAACATTAGCAGCAGCCACACATGCTTTAACACTAGAACCGCCAGAGATTTGTTAATACCCGCCACCGGGGTCAAATTGACCCGGCATTAGAATGCTTTGATTTTCAAGGTAAAAGTATTGCATTAAAAAGAAAAATGGTCCTGTGGTATTGGTATTTTGACAAGCAATTTTGTTAAATTGTTTCGTTTATTAACGCTACAACATAGCGTTTCGTGAGGCGGTTGTCGTTGTTGGGTGAAAAGCAAACAGCTGTTTGCTGCGGAGCGCAGCGCGAGCAGTCTCCCGTGAGTGGGAGCGCGCTCCTTCACTACAGACTGTCGCAATCAATTTTTCTATCTATCTCTCTTTCTCTCTCTCTCTCTCTCAATCTATCTCTCAATCTATAAGGAACCGCAGTAGACAAAAGGCGTTGCTATAGCATCACGTCATGTTTGTTTACACGCGAAATCAATAGCGCGAAAAGGGGTGGGGTCAATATGACCTGCTTGGCGGAAAAAGGTATAAATGGCAATTTTTTGGGCAATTTCTTCAATCTGACTTCATATTGACAATGTTTAACAACATAGGGTGCTACACAACATACTTTCAGGAAAAGTCACGGACTGGGAGACTTTAATATTTTATTGAAAAAAAGTTACATACAATAAAAAACAGCTCTGGGTCAAATTGACCCGATTGGCGGTTCTAGTGTTAAATGTGTCAAGGACAGTAATGTGACTCTAAGGTGTCGGTGGACTAAAGTTAGTTCCTAGGTGCAATGCCTGGAAAGTTGTTCAAAGTTGTAGATTAAAGTGCACCTGCAAATACAAATCAATGTGACCATAACAAGCTGAAAATGACCCTGAAAAGTTTGGACTAAACATTTAAAGTCTGTTATCCGACTGAAAAGTTAACTATCAAACTGATTATCAAAGAGGTACAAAAAAGAAGTGACCTGAATTCCCCTTAAAAGTTATGTGTTCAAGGTCTAATGGCATAGCCTATATGACACTGTTTTCTAATAGATGGTATACATATAACTACATTCCTGGACATCAAATAAAATTGCTCTGTAATTAATGTCCAAGTCAGAATTACAGCATGATGTAACCTAACCTGCATATTTATTTTATATTTCTCTGAGAATTTAATCGTCATCACTTTTAATATGCGTGTGAGGGAGAGTGGAGCGGCGCTGTGCTGTGCTTAACCATGCTGATAATAACTGTGGGACCTGATTTACGGTGGGTCTTGATGCTGATGGCACAGATACCTGCCTAATTTAATTATTACTGTTTTATTACCTTAATCACATTCAGCAAATACAACCCCCCCCCTCCCACTTTTCCATGTCTCCTTCATTCTCTGCTGCTATTCACGACACACGTGTTATCTCTACAACATTGTCAGCTCCCAGACCATTGAGTATGTGAAAACATACATCTTGAATGCACATGCTTGCACACACAACCACACACACACACACAGATACTCTTGAGCGCAAAGGATTCACACCTTTTGTCTGAATCAAATCCCTGAATAGGAAGCAGCCGTGTACAGTGAGTCAGCTTTTGAGTAAGCTCGCACCGGCTCTTCTAACCTCCCGATGGGAATGCAGGTGTTTGTGTTACCCTGGGCCAGCTATGTTTAGACATGAGTCTTGGACAAGGCCCAGCACATCAACAGAGCTCCCCTCAGACATCGGCATTCAGTCTCTATTGGCTCCAACACCGTCAAGGACTCCCAAACTTGGCTGCAGCAACCTCCTATCGGGAGCAGCAGGCTGCCCCAACATCTGTCCTTATTCTTTCACAACTCCTACAGTATGAGCTGGTAGAGTGTAGATGGAAACAGTAACATGATATTTGTGCATCACACATCATTGTCGAAGTAGTCAACATTTCACCAGAGCACATTCTCCAAGACGTCTCTTTAGTTGTGCTGGAGCATTTGATCAAGTCACTTGGGCTTCATATGCTGATGGAGTCTATCCAGCTGTCATAGAAATGCCGTTGGTATTTTTTTCCTTCTAGGCACTATTTACTATTTATCAGTTGATAGAAAACTCCGGAACAGCTTATAAATGGACTTGAGATATTTGTGTTCAGATAAGCCAATGTGATCAAGAAGTCCACAAAGTGCTCTGAAGACAAAATTGAATTTACAACATCTAGACTATTCAACAAGTTGGATAACTCCATCTGCTAATGAGGACAAGACCACAAGCTGGCCGCACAGTGAACCTTACGGAGAGATTGCCAACTGCTTTTTTTTTTTTTTAACTTGTCACCACCAGGTGTTACTTATACCATCGATATTGGTCTTTACACTCCTCCGTCCAACAAGTATGGTATGCATTAGTTTGTTTACGCGAAAAGCCAGACACCATACAAGTAGTACTACCAGGTATGTAACAGGCCAAAAACAACTGTCTACAATAGTTTCAACATTTTGGGGAATAAAGGTGTTGCAAGGCTCTCTGCTGTATCCTTGTGACACATGAAAACAACTTTGAAAAGATGTAGTACCGGAAGAAAAAAAAAAGTGCAAAACAATCCCAGGAAGCCCAATTAGGATTCTGCATCACTTCACTTGCTGATTGAATGAGGTAATCTGTTCTCATTTAAATGATAGCATTTCAGTGAAGCATGAGGCCAGCTTAGTCAGGGAAAACAAATGAGTTCCCTATCCCGTGAAAACTGCTCTCCGTACCGTCAGGAATATCAAATGGAGACAGGCGCCGGGTTCCGTTGTTGTTGTTTTTCGTTTGCCACATCAGCATGCAGCCACATCTCTATTGTCTAAGAGTTTAGATGCACGATGCATTGTATGTCCCACAGCACCGTCAAAATGCTCCAAAGAGAGCCAAGACATCAACAGATGCCTTTCGCTTCACTTTTATAAATGGGCCTTGTCTGATGTAGCAGCAGAGAGCCGTCCACACCACGCAGAGCGAGACGCCGCTGCCCGTGACATCATAAAAGTCTCATCTAAACACGTGGCTGGGATCTGTATCCCTGTCACAGAAGCTATCACTCACAAACACAAACAGATGTTCTTTATGTGATCCCGTGTCAATTTATTTACATCAGCGGTTGTGTGTAATACAGTCCGTGTCAACCGACGTCTTCATAGGTAAGGGCGCTACCCATTTGTCATTCTGTGATTTGTTTTTCTAAGCTGGCACTCGGCGCTGCTCTCTCTGCCTCGCGTAATGAGGAACGTCTGTCTGCTCCCAGTCACCAGGGAGCTTGTCACAGCATGGAGGGGCTGCCACCGAAATATGCTGAAGCCAGCACAGAAAAAGCTTCTCCAGAATGATGATTTATTCGCACAAAAGAATGCTATTGACAGAAGACGGTGTGAAAACCCCGTCTTAATTCCTCTCCCCCTTTTCCCTTCATTTCTCATTCCCAACCGTCTTCTAATCTCTGTCTCACCAGGTGGGCCAAAGGAGGAAGCATAATCAAGGAGGTCTCCGGCGACACATATGAGGTTATTGTAGACCACTCCTTCTTTACGGAGCCCGTCTCCTGCGAGGTTACCAACCCTCTTGGCAGCACCAACATCAGCCGCAATGTTGACGTCCACTGTGAGTGTCTCCTTAAGAAATACTGCATGCCTTTCCAATAATGCCCGCAGCGTGATAATGCATGGTTTATGGATTCTCACTCGCCTTGTTTATTTTGACGAGGAGATGCAAGGGGCTGGCGCGAACACAGCTGATGCTTGATTATCGATGTAGCACAGACAATAAATGATGTTAATTTCAACAGTTGGTCCTCGCATGGCTGCGGAACCTCAGTCCTTGCAGGTGGACCTTGGATCTGACGCCGTGTTCAACTGTGCCTGGACAGGAAATCCCTCTCTTACTATCGTGTGGATGAAGAGGGGCTCTGGAGTGGTGAGTGTATTGATTTGATACTGTGGCTTACAAAAGAGTCAAAGCTGCTTTCCTCTGATAAAGCCTATTGTATAGTGGACTTTATATGTTTTCAGCATCATGAAATACTCTTGGTGGATTATTTGATGTGATAACGGATTGGTTACTGCAATGCACTTCTGACTGGCCTTCCCATCAAACTCCTCAATAGACTGCAAATAATCCAGAACTCTGCTGCCCGGATCATCACCCGCACCAACTCATCCGACCACATCACCCCCATTCTCACTCAGCTACACTGGCTTCCTGTACGCTACCGTATTGACTACAAAAACCTCCTACTCACATATAAAGCTCTCCATAACCTTGCCCCCATCTACATCACCGACCTCCTTCAGGAGTACACCCCCTCCCGCACCCTCCGCTCTCACCGTCCCTACCCCCTGCCTCAAAACCATGGGTGCTCGAGCTTTCAGCTGCTCGGCTCCCAAACTCTGAAACTCCCTGCCACTACACATCCGACAGTCTGATTCCATGGCAACATTCAAGGCCCAACTCAAAACCCAGCTGTTCAAACTGGCATTTTCTGTATAATCTGTACCCTGTGTCCTTTTGTGTCCTTCTATGGTCCATTTCCTGTTGTTTGTCTTGTCTACTACTTCACAAAATCCACTGTTTTAATTGTTCCCTATATTGCCCCTATGCCCTGTAAGGTGTCCTTGGGTGTTATGAAAGGCGGCCCCCAAAATAAATGTATTATTATTATTATTATAATCATGTGTTGTTAACCCGACGGTTTTGAGGCATTACATTCCCAGCCTGATGACATGCTCTCAGTTGAGATCTGTTGATTTGATCCAGACATTCCACCTTTTCATTTTGTCAACACCAAAGGCCAAAGCCAACCCTTTTTCCCGACTGAGCTCAGATACTAAATTGGATTTTAATAATTGAGGAGAGGTGCCATTCAAGGTATTAAATGGGGCCTTTTTTGCCTCGCCTTCCAATAACACTGCCTTGTAGCTAGCTCCAATGTGAAGGTCCCTTTGCTGTCACTGCTTCTGACCGTCTTTGATTTTGTTGTTTTGCTGCAGGTTCTTAGCAATGAAAACCTCCTGACGCTGAAATCCGTGAGACAGGAGGATGCTGGGAAATACGTTTGCCGCGCTGTGGTCCCGCGCGTAGGAAACGGGGAGAAGGATGTGTCTCTCACTGTCAATGGTGAGCAGTGTTATTGATATGTCTTTCACGCAGACAGGCTCAAATGCACACCCACAAAGTTGTCAAATGCATTCACATTCGCAAGCGTGAATCCTGGGGTCAACAGTGGCGAAAAGAAATCAATTTGTCACAGGAGTCAGTCTTCTGTTCCCTCCGTGATATATAAAAGCCTTGAATCTGAAAAGCTTCCAACAAAATATACAGCTTTCTTTCTTCGCTGTATTTTCATTTGTTTTTAGTATCGCAGTTTCTTTGAGACACTAATGTGACACGCACACACATTAACGCACCAGTATGTGGCACATAGCATGCTAATGAATTTTCACAAGAAAGCAAAAGTCATCATTGTGAAGCCTTTGAAGAGAAAAAGCAATAAATATAGACTTATTCTTTACAAGATGTGGTCACACATTGCATGAACAGGTGAAATGTACTAACATGCTAATTATATTCTGTGTGAGTCACAGAGAAGCTGCCTTTTCTGAGGCACTGACTGACTAATGAATACCAGGCTTGGTGGGAGACCTGGCAACTCTCAAACAAATGACTTCATTATCAGTGCTTGATATTCAGGAAGCATGCCTCGCTGTGGCAGAGGTTCTTAGTTGTGGGATTTGCATCTAACATCTTCCACTTTCCATGTGTCCATCTGAGACAAATCGGAAGCCAAAATTAAGAAAAATGGTTTTAAGCAGCTGGCGGGATGATGTTGAGCTAATGCTGAGATCATTGAACATTTTCGAAAGCTAACAAAAGAGTTTGCCTGTAAGCAACCCTGGTGCTGATTTGGGGTTGAAGATACATCAAGCAACAAACAGCGTGTGTTAAGATGTTCTTTTCAAAACCCAGACGTCAGCTTTGCATTTCAGAGAGAATGGGATACCAGTATTCCCTCCAGCACAAGATCAGAACCATGACTTTCTATGAACTGCAACAAGCCCCCTCCTTCTTTGCCAGGAATTCGGGTTGATATCAAGGCAGAAGAGGCGTAAAGGAAAAATCATGACTAATTTATACCAATTCTGTTGATAGCAACCTACACTGGCATCCTTTCTGCCGCCTTAATGTCTAAACAGAATACATAACTTACAATATATCAGAACATGTCCATGTATCTCTTTGGAGAACGTGTTGTTTTTGAAAAAAAGACGCCGTGAGAGAAAGAAGATGGATTGTTTTTAATAAAGATTATAGCACAACATAACTCCGAGCAACCAACCAAAGCTGAAATGGCATGTTTATTTAGTCTCTGCAGACTTCATTCGAGCACGTTCTGGATGTCTCTTAGTTTGTCTTTTTATCTGCTCATATGCATCCTCTATTATTTTTGCGTCTTGCACCTCCCTGCCTGTATTGGTATTTGACATTCAAAAGCCTGCTTCCCTTTTACCCTTCTGAATAATTTAAATTAATCAGTTTTTTTTCTCCGAACCACATGAAGAATCTTCTTACCCGGTCCTTGAGGCGAATCGGATTGTCAAACTTGTGAAAGTGCAAACACTGTGGTTGCAAGTGGTGGTGTGTTGGGGGGGGGGGGTGTCCCTCCCGGGGTTCATTGATTGTCCTATGCCACTGTCTCAGCTGCAGATGAATGGGAGCGCTCCTCACCTCTCGTCAGCTTTTAAGCCCTACATCACTGACATCAGCAGGACTCAATGGTTCCAGACAGTGAATAACTAACATAACGGATGAGCAAGAGACCATGATACAGTAGAACTCGGGCAATGCTGTGCATATTTTACGCGTTCAGTGTCTGCTGTTGTACATTTAAATGTTTCTTTGCTGTTTGTTTTCCCTGCAGTTATCCCCCGATTTCTTAAAGCCATCATTTAAATTCCATGTGTTTATAATTTGTCATTCAGTCTGTCTCTCGAGTCTCTGTCGTTGTGTGTCACTGGCTCCCACTGTGGCAAACCACATAGACGTGAGGATTCCTGCTTTCCCTGGGGACGAATGTAATTTAATTATAATCAAACAGCTAGCAGGGGAGGCCGCTTGTGTTTAAGTCACTAATGGATACATATTGCTTACTCCAGTCAAACATTTTCACAGTGGAAAAGCGTTTCTGCATCTCAAAAGCACTAGCCAAGCAACTACGTGTGTAAGAGAGGACTGTGCACATCCATGCGTGTGATTATTTATATAGCATTTCATATATATGCATGGCTTTCACCATAGTCCTGCAGAAGTTGGAAGTTATGACATGCTTGAAAGGATTTAAATTGTGTGTACTTAAGGACCATATATTCATGCAATACATATTAATTAATATATCCACAAGCCTAAGTAGATCTGTAGATTTGTGTTAGGCGCAATATGTTTAACGACATACAGTACTTGGGCAGTAGATTAAATCCCATTACGACAGAAAGGGAGAGGGATGGTCGGAAAATCACTGAATATCCCACAGAGCAACGGGTTTTTATATATGTGTTTGTCTGTCTCTGGACAGCCTTTGTGTGTCTGGTTAGTCTGCATATGAACATTCAATTATTATTCAAACTGGCACGAACATCAATTGCAACACAGCAAATGAATGGAGAAGGAGAAAACTGCTTTTGAAATGCAACACACGTATACTAAAATGTAGCACATTACAAACTCAATTACTTCATACTGCCTTCAATTTATGATAGTGAGTAGGACTATCAGCAGAGTGTTCAGGTGTTCAAGCAAGATGTATCATATTACTGACAGCTGCTCTCACCTAACTAGCCACTTCCTTCCACCACCTTTGCAGAGCATTTCCAGCCTGGAAGACTCACTTACTTGCATATACCTTCCAATAATTCCCCTCTATGTTTAAAAAAACTAGAAGTGGGGTTTTATTACAGGATAGTTCATATTGAAGTTTAGACTTGGAAGGTTTTTAGAGCACAACAGATCTGAGGTCAGCAGCAGCTCCAAGGTGCTCTGTTTCTGTCGGGAGGGCGAATGGTTGAGCTATGCCCCTCGGTACGTCCAGTGAAGTGGAAAGGAAGTTTGGAAATAAGCAGCCAGCCCATTAGAGGTCATTTCCCACTAATAATAATCCCTGGAATTCTACTTGGATCTTAAAGTGGTAGCTAGAAGTCACTTCAAAGATATTATCTCAACAAAGGCGAATTAAAGCAGGCCAACATAATAATAACAATATTTAGATCTTTTTTTCAAATTCCTGGATTTGAGGATAATTTTCCTCGCTGATATCATTAGTTCGCATGCTCTTTAGGTGTAATTGCTTTGGCTAATCACATCAATACTTTTGTTTCGATAACAACATAATAAGTGGTTCTCCAGTGTTGGATTAAAATGGTGTATATTGTTATGAGGCAGATTAATCTATTAATGTGATCGTACCACAAAGTCTGTAAATACTGGTTTAAATGACTATTTCAGCACCATTTGACTTCTCATATTTAGATAAAGGGCTAATTATGGCTATATGATGAACTGAAGAGTGTCATCTGTTCTGAGTTATTACTGTAAATGTATTTCACAGTGTGAACCGATGACAGTATGGCTCGCACTGCATGCAGCAAAGCACATGGGGAGAAATGACAGTCTGGTCCCTGTTGTAAAGACGTTTTGAGCCAAAGCGTGGTGAGGCTTTCAGGAGCATTCGGGGTCAGAAAGGGACTATTTCTGCAGAAGTTAAAGGTGACGACGAAGATGACATTCTTTGTAATTTGCTGATTTGAAGGGAATGCAGGTTTCTGCTGTTGATTACAAGTTGCTTTGGATAAAAGCATCAGTAATGTAAAATGTCTTGCATCCACTCACTACTGTTATATATATATAAAGCATAGATGGACTTAAACAGCAGGGAAGTTACCTTTCAATCGGCAGTAATGACTATCCCCCACAGTTATACACACACATACACACACATACACACACATACACACATACACAAGCTATAGATAAATAACAAGTCACTCACTCTCACTTACCAATGTGTGGACCAGTTAGACTGGAATGTCTTGAATAAGAGAGTTCAAAATTCAAAATCTCTTACACTTGTGAAAATCATTTGTATACATATATACAATTATTTCTATACAAGTATGTATCTATATCTTTAGTGTGATTATACCTCAGAAGCTGGAGTTAGTTTACTGAACTAAATATGATCCCCTCAACATGGATCTCTCCCAGACGACAAAGGAGCCACCAGTGACCACACCAGGCCCTCTTCTTCTGTTTCAGTCGCCCTGTTGGTGTATCATGTTCTCTTTTATCTCCAAAGAAAAGAGAGACATCAAAAGAGCGGCATGAGGGAGCGGGGAAATGTCAAGCTTTTGTTCAAGGCGGATGCCTCAGTTTTGGAAGAAAATGCAAGCCTTGGCCTTTTGACACCCACACTGATATTGTGTAATCAGATTGCAATGTCCACTCCACAGTGAACACCTCCTCAAATGAATGAACGACACTTTTCACCCAACATTTTTGATTACCTCCCCTGTGGCTAACATTGATGTTGTAGAGCCACCCACCTCGCAGCTACCGACGTGTTTGTGCTCTGATCCCATAGTGTGAGCAGCAGCAAACACGTACTCACACACATGCTTTCAACCCGGTCTGAGCCGGTGAGATAAAGCTATCTAATTATATTCCTCATTTGCAGCCCTGATCCATAGAATAGATCTTCCACATCCACTAACATCGCTCTTTAGCAGCACACAGGCATCGATCTTACTCTGTGTTGACAGTTGGAGCTTATACAAACCCAATACTTACTTATCATCTCCAGATAAACATGTACGTAAAAATGTCCTTCTATGAATGTATATCACATACAAGTACACGTACAAGTACAAGTGCTGTCTCTAATTTCTGACAATCTTTAGACAGAAAGGGCTTTAGACACATGTTTCTTAAATTGTGTGCAGCATTGATTCTGCAGCAGTTTCAGCCTCCAGCATCCTCTCGTAGCATACCAAGACGCCATCTGGCAAAGTCTCATTAAAATGCTAATTCTTTTTAATAAGAGACAGGTAATAAACTGCAATTATGTATCGTCAGAGAGATGGCAGAGAGCGAGAGTTTGAGGGAAGTTGGCGGAGAAGCGAGTTGTCTCACTAATCAAGAAGCTGCCTCACTTGCCACCCCCTCAAACCCACATTCTTAACCTTAACCACGAGACATGATTAATGTTTGATTTTAACGACTTTTTAAAAAATTATTTAAGAAGGATGAGATGGAATTTATTTTCGTGGGATCATCACTGGCTTTGAGATTACCAGAGGTGGATGAACGAGATTATTTCGGTTTGTTTATTCATTTGGCATTTCACCCAAAGAACACCTAAATTGTGATCTTCTGATGTGAACATAATCAAGTCTCCTGATTGAGGCACATTTTTGATGTCAAGGCGTGATTAAGTTGATCAGGCGGGGTGTCTGATTTGTGAAAATGTTGAAACTCGAAATCTCTGAGTGATAGTGGGAAGAGCCAATCAAAGTTACATCGGTCAGTAACAACAATTCTTATATCCAGTCCTCCGCTAATTTAAGCGTAATCAGCTGAGTCTATCAAGACACAAATACAAGATGAAAAAAAATTAAATTAAACAGAATACTAACAAAGGAAAAGGAAATCAGAATCATAGTACTTCAGGGGAAATTGGGTTTCGTAACATTTGCTCAAAATACAATAAATATGTGCCAATCAAAGTTACATCGGTCAGTCATAACAATTCTTATATCCAGTCTTGGTCCCTTTTAATACAGACAAGACCTCAAGATAAAACATATCACTCCACAGGGCCTTACATTGTCTTGGTTCTTCATACATCCCCATCCTCTTACAGCCTTATACCAATTACAGCCTCAGATCATTTGGCTAGGCTCTCTTATTCATAGCTCTTACCGTCCACTAATCCAAGCACAATACAAGATCAAAAAAAAATAATTAAACAGAAAAATAACAAAGGAAAAGAAAATCAGAATCATAGTACTTCATGCTGGGGGAAATTGGGTTTCGTGACATTTGCTCGATTTCCAAAATACAAAAAATGAAAGACAAATATACAAAAATACAATAAAAAGAATGGCACAAACGTACTGTGAGAGTGTCTAATAAAAGATCAAATAAAATAAAATATACTTAAAGCACATGAACAGTCAGTGTATTACACTATAGAACGTTTATTATTAAAACATATACAGTTGTGTATAAATGTTATTAGGATATTAATGCTGTTTAAATATATTAGGATTATCAGGTTTCAGCAAGATTGCTAGCTGTCTTTATAACACATGTTGTTAACCTAACCTAACACAATTGCTCCAAAGTGATATTATTGTACAGCAATGACAGTAAATGTAAAGCATTGGCTCTGCACTATTTTATCTGTAATTGAGTTACGCTCCTCAGGACCAAAGGGGAAATACACTTGAGGGACAGAATTGGGTCATGTGTGACATCTTGTCTTCATATTAGTGCTGTCACCTGGTGTGAACAGCCTCCAGAGCAGATGGCAGCAGACCAGTCGTTTAGGCTGAGCTGCCCTTGTCAGACGAGATCTTGTAGCCTGACGGAGGTTCAAAACACGCTGCCTTCGAGTGCAAACCTGCAGCTCACCATGGAAATCATTTAGTAAAGATTTCATTTAGACAGTAATTACACTTAGTTGACTTTTGATTGTGTTCTGGTTATACGTTTCAGTGTTTGTAAGAAACTGTGACTGAAAGATTATTGCTTTTATTTGACTTTTTTAATGGTTATTTCATTTGTTTGTTGTTGTTCTTTTTTTGTAAGAAGGGGCAGGTAAATAAGATGTTCTTCTCCCTGCTCCTTTCCACCATCTATAAAAAAAAAACACAGTATACGTGTACATGTTTTGTTTTAAAATAACTGCCATGTGTGGAATAAACACATTTAATCAAACACAATATATGCAATATTCCTATGGGAGAAACCTTCTTTTCGTGTGCATTTACAGCTACAAAATGAATAACAAAAAACTGCAAAACAATACAACATAAACAGCGTCCCTGTTTGGGTTTCATATTTCCAGAGAGCTGCGGCTTTATGTTTATGTTTTATTTGCCAACCGTTTGGTTCAGGGGTCAAATCTGCTGCAAGCAAATTGATTGAGGTGATACACTGCGACAAGTGTGTTATCTCCCCACAATGGCATTTTTCTCTTTCCATCTGTGTCGTGCTGATTACGCTCCAAAGAACTGCTGCAGCTCTCTCCAGCGACGTTTATCTCCACGGGAGAAATCAAGCCAGCCATAAATCAACAATGTCTTGATCCAGAATGAGGTCTGGGCCCCCGCTCATGACCTTCGTTCCATCCTGCCGTGTCCTTGTGTAGATTGTACCGAGGGATGAGGCATATCTCGCTGCAATGCAATCTTCCCCAAGAGTTTCCAAATGGCTATAACAATTCAGGTGTTACTACTTGGACCAGGAGAGCAATTAGGATATAATGTGCCACTAAAACTCTATTGAGCAAAATTGTCATATGATCTGAAACTGAAAATGAATTATTTATGTTTCAATCCTCTAACTTCTTTCATGATTTTTCTTTTTCAGGCCCACCTACTATATCCAGCACACAGACTCAGCAAGCGCTACATGGAGAAAAAGGACAAATCAAATGTTTCATTCGAAGTACACCTCCTCCAGACCGCATCGTAAGTACATCTGGATGATTTATTTACATGTACCTCATCATTGCTGTGATTATGATGGGATATTTCATGGATCGATGGTACCTGAACAATGCAAATGAGACAATCCCTCTCTCATATCTGCGTCTGAAACATAATGCCTGAGTAAACAACTGATCTGTTAACTACACCTGGGCAGCATGCATGAGTAAAGATAAGAATGTCATAACTGCATCATTTGTGTTCATATGAAAAGGTAGGCATTCAATTACAGTTTGAACTACCAATGTCTCATTTGATGCACAATTACGCTCTGTTAGCACTGATCCCATTAAGATGTATGGACCTCATATAAACAGCCTACTCTCAGAGCTCACGTTGCGCTTATTATTCATTTGTGTGTTTACATGTGGCTAATTGCCATACTTTGTCATCTAATGTGTGTTTTTATCATATTGATGTACAACCAGCCACATCATTAATATCAGGTTTATTTAGAGGGGGTACTCCTGGGGTCTAAAAATGAATATCCTGTATTCAACACAGTTTATTATAGTAACAATACAGCTTTCTTTTCTTTTGCTTAATGCATTAACACTAATTAACATTTTAGACCTCAGATGTCAAGTCTATTCAATTTATAGGGCCATACATCTCACACTTGTACCATAGGGCTTTACTGTGAATTACTTGTACCAAACATTATCCTGTCAACAGAAAAAGGAAAATCCACAAAATATGATTAAAATAAAGGAAAGGAAAATCTTGATTTAGTCATTCAAACACACAATTTGTAAAGATGTAACACTGCATTTCACAACTCCAATACCAAAAGTATTTCACACTTTTTAAGAAGCATAGAAAATGTGTTAATTGGACATTAGCAAAAATGAATAATGTAGATCTCATAAAAACAGTTACATCAAGGTTGTTGTAGTCCACACTAAAGCACCCAGAAAATTGTATGTGTTACATTATCATCACAATGCATGAATAAGTCTATTATATCCAAATATCTATTGTTGTCCTACATCATCCCACTTCACTTCAGCCAATCATATCAGATCCATCTTGCCTTGAACCTTGTTATGAAAAAAATGACATTCACATTAACACATTTATTCAAGATATACTGTTTGACTTTCTGTATCTCAGATAGAACATTCATTATCATTAATTCATTGTACAGTGACACATTGTATTGTAAGTGTGGGGGGAACTTCTGAAGCAATTGGAGTCAGGACTCAGAGAGACACGAGGAGAGCTTGAGCTTTGATTGGCAAACACTGATGGTTTATTTGGAGCTTCGGCCGGAGAATTCACAAGACATGTCACGGGCCACGAGTTGACCACACGGTTGAGATGCCAAATCAATTCTGTAGAACTCTTCTGTAGTTCCAGGTTTTAACGAGTTCGGAGCTTAATAATCAACATTCTTTATCAGCGAGACAAATATGGACCCTGAATCTAACTAGAGCTGTCGTCCATTGAAAAGAATGTGCGCCAGGGAACCTACATTCCAGAAAAGAAGGGCTTCTAGATGTCCCTGAACAATAAACTACCTCATGGCGGCTTGTGCTCGTTCATAAGCTGGCAACAACAATGCGCCCAAGCTGCCCCTCCTTAAGAGCAGCAATACCCAAGGCTGTAGACCTATGCCATGGGAAAAGAGACAGTGAAAAGAGAAAATGATTAACTGTGTCAAAGGTTGAATACCTAAGCAAATCATTCCCCAACAGTAAGAACATTAACAGTATATTTTTGTAATGCAATCAAATGTTCATGCAATGCAATACATATGCCAGTGTCAGTATATATCAGGAATGCTCTTCCATCAATTAAGAAATTGATTTATTCTTAGCTTGTACACTTTATTTGTATAGTAAAACATTCCTAATCTTGCCCTTTTTCTTCATTAACTGTTTACAACACAATGCACAGTATCTATTTCCTGAACTTCTTGTTTCCTTATAGTTCAAAGCAATCACGGCTCTACAATCAGTACTTGCATTCTTCCAAAAGCCAAATCCATAAAGCACCGTAATCCAGACACTGCGATGAGAAGAGATTTGCCTACAGTAAAAACAATTTGCACTTATCCATTAAACATTAGCTCCGTCTAGAGATGCCAGAGACATCTGAGCGAGCTGGCAGCTTGTCAAACAGAGATGAACAGCAGCAAATGGCCAGTTAACACAAACATTTTAACCATAACACAATAGATTACAACAGTATTTTATTAATTTCCCTCGGATACTTTGTTGATTCACTAAACTATTCACCAGACACAATGAGCCAATGGCATTGCATCGACCGGTAACCCATACCTTCTGGTTCCAAACGTAACGATCCCATTGTAATCGTAGAGCGATACGTTAATTTTGTCCTGGTCGTTTTGAGTTTCCATGGAGATGTGTATTTTTAGCGACAAAAAGCTGCCACAGTGCAAGACTTTTGAAAGAACACAATAGGTGAAATCATATAATGATTGCAGGTTAGCACTTTCCCATTACACCCCTTCAAATAACAGCTCTGTGACACTTTGCTTTGAGCTAAATGCTAATGTCATAATGCTAACAACGCTGATAATGAAATTGCTAACATTCAGAGCTACAGCACTGTTCACCATGTGTGCAAACGTTGTCTTAGCATGTAATCACTGCAATATGTTATCATATAAAGCATACAACTATTAGTTTGGTGATTGAATACATTGTTTATGATGCAATACCCACCTGCTGATTGTGTCAGTCGAAAAATTATTCATTAGTCACCTTTGTTTACTTCCGTAACATAGTGACATAACCATGTAACCCAATTTTGATTGACTTTCACTCCAACACAGTGTACTTGATAAGCGGCGGGACATCTCTAAGTGGTTGACTAATCACAACAAAGCCGGCCACATCACAAATGTCATGTCCTTCTTTTTTAGGCCTGGTCATGGAAGGAAACCGTGTTGGAGTCGGGAACGTCCGGCCGTTACACCGTGGAAACCGTCACCACAGAAGAAGGAGTGATCTCCACGCTCACCATGAGTAACATCGTCCCGGCAGACTTCCAGACCATCTACAACTGCACTGCCTGGAACAGCTTTGGCTCAGACACCGAGATCATACGCCTTAAGGAACAAGGTGGGAGCCAAGGTTCGACAGGTTCCACCTTCCTCTTCTTCAAATCACTACTGTGGTTTTAGTGGTAGATGGTGACCACGCTGTAGTGTTTTGTGTGCATCACCGTGTCTGTGAGCAAGTCTGTTTGTGTGAGAATGTGCTTTTGTGGACACGTGTAAGTAGGGCTGTGCAATTAATCGTATTTTAATCTCAATTACGATTTTGGCTTGCAAAGATTACGAAAACAATGTAATCGAAATAAAACGATTATTAATTTGATTAAAAATGGATTTTTATTGTTTTTTCAGTTGAATTATACTTAAAGTTCAGGGTAATCAACTGTTATAAATGGATGTTTTCAAAGTAAATGGATAATCGTTTTTAATAATCGTGATATCAATTATTGACCAAAATAATCGTGATTATGATTTTTGCCCTAATCGCACAGCCCTATGTGTAAGTATGCATGACGCTTCATTCCATAACCAATTTGCTAATCGAAAAGAATGTTGATAGAAAATACAAAAAACACATTTTAGATGTGTCTTAACCATTAAGATATATAATTTAGAGTATATGCTATGCTAAAGCGTTTTGTACATACAGTACATAAACCTCAGTTGAGATTTTTTTCAAATTCCATAAAAATAAAGTTGTTCAAAATCAGAAATGTCATCAACTTTGAACTCCAAGATGGTTATTCACAGCGTCACTGCCTGCATAGCCTGAATCCTGATGCGTTTGATGTGCTGTAGGTGTGAATTATTTTTCTGGTTTTACATCAAATGCAGCTCTATGGTAATTGCAAGTGCTGACCCTCAGCCAACATGCTGAATGTAAAACACACTTTGCTTCCTGCTTGCTACACTTAAAAGAAGGAATAAACCATTGTCTTGAAAATTAATACTTTCTGTCTGCTGACCTATTCCCCTCTACCATAGGGGAAGCTGTGTTTTCTATCCACTTATCGCAAATGATAAATTATAAGCTGTTTATGTGAAAGTGACATTGATTAATGAAGACATTAAATAGGCTTTAATGGTGTAGGAAGAGGACTTGGTTGTTTTGCATTTGTTTAAAATGCGAGAAGGTCACAAACGTGGGCTGGTAGCTCAGGTCATTAAAGTGTGCTTTAATGAGAGCTTGCAGTGTGTAGATGCAATCTCTTCCTATTCGCTAATGCACTGTAACATCCTCGCAGAAACACACAAACATGATTATGCCTAACCGAATGCACGCAATCTTGTACTCAATGAAAAGAAAAGCCTCTGGTGAAAGTGTTCTGTTAGCCTAAATGAGTGTAAATTAAAAGTTATTGGACAGTAGGATAATGAGACAATATTAGTAGGAAAATGCGTACACGCACTCATAAGAAAAGGTTTGATAATTCGTTTTCGTTTAAATTGCAGTACAGAACTTGTTTGTCTTTGGCACTGTGTCTGTGTATTTTCATTTCATAACCTAATGTTATATTCCCTTAGAGGGATGAAATACAGCAAATGTTTTCTTACTTCTTGTTTGTTGCAGGGACAGAAAAGAGGCAGAGGAGTAGTTGTCCATGTGTGTGCTTGACCTCTGAAAAGTGACCTCTGTGCTGTTGTGTACTCTCTGTCATGTATTGAATTGAGTGTACATTCGAGATGTTTGTCGTCAGTTACGGTTGAAGGACATCTTTCCTTGTTTCTCTCCGCAGATTCTCTCCCTATGGCGGTTATCATCGGCATTGCAGTGGGAGCTTTGGTGGCCCTCATTGTCCTCATGGGCACCATCGGAGCATTCTGTTGCACTCGCTCCCAGAGAAGTACGTCTCCTCTCCCCCTGTTACATCCACTTAAGCATGCATGCCAAAGTACTGTATCGCCCCCAAAGCACACTTGAAAAAAAAAATGTCCATCTATTTAAATGCAGATATATTTGTTTTCATTAAAATGCTTGCAAGATTTCCTGAAAAAGCTTTAGCTAGAACATAATGTCCCACTGAATGCTGTATTATAAGACTTGTTGAGATGGACATCTTTTTGTGCAGTCCAGATTGTAATAAGGGCTCATTCCATGCAATCTCAGTCTGGCTGCATTCGCTTTTTTGAGGCTATTTACATCCTGTGCCATGTTCACTGCCACCCACCCATGTACCAAGTGACTCAGGTTAGAAGCAGTCAGCCACTGCTTCTAACCAAGAACAGATTTGTGCTATTGGTCCCTTCAGCATGTCTATTGTCTGTATACTACAGAGGAAGCGCACCTGGTTATGCCCTCACTGCCCGTCTCCATCTGTGCTCACCAGAGAGAACTTGCAAGCAAAGTTAAGACAGAAAGTAAGACTTTGTTATATGACAGTATCATCAGCATTGTCCCAAACAGAATGAGCCACCGTTGAAGGCTGTGTGAGATGTGTGCAGAAAATTATAATCTTGTGTTGGCACGAAACAAATGATTAATAATGTTTTGTAATGTTGTTGTTTTTGTTGGGAATAGGGGGAGCGCTCACAAAGCAAACCCAGGGATCTGTGCTAAATTCTGTAATACTGCAAACTGCACTTAGGGGAAATTATAATGTCAACAAGTACAGAATGGTGTTTATCCGGCTTATTGAGATATACATGCGTTCTGTTTCTGCCAGATCTGAAAGGAGTCGTGTCTGCGAAAAACGACATCCGGGTGGAGATTGTCCACAAAGACCACAACGCGGCACGGGAAAACGAAGAGCACACCTCCATGAAACAACTGATGGTGAGTGTGAGTGTCACAAATTTCTACTTTTCTCTTCTTGTGTCTGTTTAACAAATACAATCTTTACATGTTTGTATATTCTAACCATTCCCAAGCTGTCGGGTATATTTTAATTGGCGATCAATGTATTTGTATTTGTATTGCTATTTCCCGTGGAATGCATATGTTTTATGAGAAATGAATGACCAGGATGTAAATATGTTCATTTAGTCAAGGCATAGCGTCTATATTTATCACTATGATGCCACAAGTATTTTGAACAGAACCGACCCCAATACATTGTAACTATGCAGATGCATACTGGGTAATCCTATAGTGGGTGTTCTTCTGTATCTACATGCCTTCTAGACACACAAAGAACTGTTTCCTCATTGGATCCGCACCAGTGTTTTGGTTATTATGAAACTTGCTCCAGGGCTCGGGCTATTTGTGGCGTGAGGTTTTACATTTTCTTTCAAAAACACCTAATAGGTTTAGTACAGGGAAATGAGCTTAGCTCACTCACAAATCTGCATTCTGTTAAGATAAATAAAATATATTCACAGATACATTATTAATGCTCCCTGCCAGCTCTGAGTGAAGGAGAAACATGTCTGACTGATATTAAAAGTATAACAAGAGATGAGAGTAAAATGCTTCCGCCTCAGAATGTCTTTTCCCTCTGAGTGGAAGAGTTTCGGAAACTACACAGACTCTTTGTAAATACTTTTCTTGGTTTCCTTGCAGGTTGAACGCGGAGAGTTCCAGCAGGAGTCTGTTCTGAAGCAGCTGGAGGTATTACAAGAGGAAGAGAAGGAGTATCAGCACATTAAGGTACGACTGGTGAATAACGACAGTGTGAGGGCGGGTAAAAGGTGTTGAGGGGGAGAAGCCTTTAGGGTATGCTGGGTCTTTCACTCAGGGACCAAAATAGCAGAAAAGCATTAATATCTCTCCTGCTAGATAATTCCAGAGGCGAAACGACTTCGATAGATGCCTGGTTTGTATTAATTAGTCTCTCATCAAAGGTGGTTTGAAGAAATAGAAGGCTGGTGACCCTTAAGCAGTTTTTTAAGTATCTTCAAGTGTAGAGAATGTTTTGGAAAAACATTGAGGACTGGTAGAGCTTCTGGGTATTTATTAGGTACACTGATTTTGCTCTTTTATCAAATTTCTAAGCCAAGGTGAATTATTATTCAATACTTCGAAATGTGTTCAAGGTGTTCTTTAAAGCAACATCATGTTCCCATTATTGTGCTATCTGTCAGCTTAAAACCATCGGGACCTGCAGACAGACTTTATGACTAAGCACAGTCATTCAATCTCAGAAAAGAAACATTATTAAAGTTTGTTTCAACTGTAATAATTATGCACACGACTCTTTATAATCCCAGTGTTGTAATATCAGTTCAGGATAACTAAGTATTTCAGGTGTCTTCGTGAAGTCTTATAACATCAATTTTCTTTATTGATGCACACTTACAAAATACACTATAGTAGTTCATGGTAAACTCTTTAATTTGCAACATATCATTTACTAAGCTGTAGAAAGCCAACAAACGTATCATCTTCTTATCAAAATCCCACATCTCTATATCATCTCTTTGAGTCAACGTGATAAGCCTAATTATGGTATCTTGACAACCAAAGCTAAATCACAAACTGTAATCACATCACCAATAGATACTCAGCATTTATATAAAATCTTGATATATGAGTCTGACCCAATGTTACTTTTTAAGCGAAGCCAGGATTCAATTATTGTAATTAAACTGACGTTGTACATAGTTGCCCGCCCATTTACACGGCCATGAACGGATCAGTCTGTACAGACAGGGCGCTTTTCTTTCAGTTCTCCCATCGCACTTGAAAGCACTTTCGCTCTTATAACTCCTGCAATAAAGCATCAACATGCTACTTGTCAGATTGTACATTCATCTCCCTTTGCAATGGCTGATATGCCGTCTGCAAGTGAAGGCCACCCTGTGTACTATAAGGCTCCATTCGTTGCACTGTGTTGTGGATTGTTTTGTGAATTTTCTTTATTGCACTCCCTTTGTCAAAAGTTTTTTTTCCAAACACATCACTGGGGAAATAAACCCACTTCTGTAAAGTCACTGTTTGTAATAAATAGTTGCAATCACATATTATATTGTGCAAAAGTTGAATTTAAACAAACTGTTGTCACTAAATCCTCCAAAGAATCCTCCAAAGAAAACTTGGTACTTTTCCTCTTTTTCAATATGTACATAAAGATGCTGTTAATGTTATTCCAATTTAAGGCGAAAGTGTTTACTAACCCTGAATAAAACCCCCCTCTGTGCTTTTCATGTATCGGTAAATCAAGCGCAGCACATTATCTCAGCAGGTGTGTATGCCACCTTAAACCCGTATGCTTGTTGGCAAGACTGTAGATTAACTCCCACACTGACTTAAATCCAACAAACAGGATTTCACCATTCTGACTTTAAATGAGGGTGTAGGAGCCCCATGTAAGGTCTCTATTTATTCTATGTTTAATATGATGTATTTTTTGTCATTTTAAGTCGTGGGTGTGTTCGCTTGAGGTTGGGCGGTTATTGGTTGGATGCTTTCACGTTGACACAGAGAGGGGGTGAGGCTGGGTGTAATATTTGTTGTATTGGACCCATGTCAAGCCCCTTTTTTTGGACTGCCTACAGCTGCCATAGAGGGAAAATGTCCATTCAGACTCTTCAGTATAGGCTTGTCAGTGCCACAGGAACAAATTCTGACCTGTTCATTTTTTATCCAAACCAATGTTGCCATTGGCTCTCTGGAGTGTGCTTTTGTTCCGTTTGCCTGCTTACCTTCTCCCTCCGGGGCCGGATTTGTTTGATCCAAGTCATTGACAGCGTGCAGTAGGGGAGAGCAGAGGGGGGGACCGAACGAGTACGAAGGCCAGACGCAAACAATCTCCCTGTCTGCTGTCTGATAATGACAAGCATAACGACAATCCTCTCGGGCCGTCTCTCTCATTTCCCCTTTCCAGCAGTCTGCCTTTGGGATTTGCCACCATGCTCGCTATGCATGACATTCATATACATTCACAGGAAAAACACACACACACACACTCGTACCCTAACTGGACCCTTAGCAACAGCACAGTGTCTGCAGCCGAGCAGACAAACACGTCGCACAGCTGTAGCCTCAGAAGCCATTTCAGTGCAAACATGAAATGGCAGACACTACAATCCGTTTTGGTCCAATTAAAGCTGGTATGAGTGAACTTTGCAGTTACACGTTGCATGCCAAACTATGAATCATCAAGGCCCGCTTAATTAGCGGGAAACATGATTTTAAGGTTAGCGTGGGGGCTGACTAAATCCGTTTTTTCTCCTGATGTGCATGGCAGCCTGCTTATTTATTCTGAAATTTGAAAGGTAATGACTGCCTGTTTGACCTTGGCTCCTGTTGAGCACTGACACAATTACACGTAAATGCATATAAACAAAGGCATGGTTTTTCCTTTTCCCCTCTTTTTCCTATATTAAATTGCTAATATGGATTTAAGAATTCCATTAATAGGGACTGCGCATGTCTGAAATGGTAGAGCTGGCGGCCCATTGGCTCCTCCCTGCTGAGACAGATGCTGTTTCTAATCCAACCAGGGGTCCCTTTATGCGTTTCAGTCCTCCTTTCTCCCCCTCTCGCTAATTAAGGATACACTGGCTCCCGCAACAACAACAAAATTGTATTATGATGATAATAAGATTTAAGATTTGCACCAAAGCTATAGCCTAGTTTTGGCAATATAAAACCACAGGCTCCTTTTACAGTGCAACACAAAATATACTTAATTAAGACATCAAAATACATTAGAATAGTGCAAGAAGAAATAAACATTTATGGTGCAAGGGATATAATAGAGTAGGGCTGATGTGGCTCAGTGGGTTAGTGCGCTAAGCGTCAGATCAGTGGATTGGTACAATCCCTAGTGTCCACTTTGCTTTGGGTAAAGCGTATAATAAGTAACAATGTAATGTAAACCAGGATGAAATAAAAACAGAATGTAAAAGTATGTGGAATTAAGAAAGACTTGTTTCTCTCCTGTGTTTCCAATAGGACCCCACAAACGGCTACTACAGCGTCAATACCTTTAAAGAGCACCACACACCCACCATGGCTGGGAATCAGGCCGCTGAGGTGAGGAACCCCACCAACACAGGGACCCTGGGAAAGCAGCGGGTACCAACGGGCATGTCCTTCACCAACATCTACTCCACCCTGGGAGCCGGACCCAACCGCCTCTACGACTACAGCCAGCGCTTCGTGCTGGGCATGGGCAGCAGCTCCATCGAGCTGTGCGAGCGGGAGTTCCAGCGCGCCTCGCTCAGCGACTCCAGCTCTTTTATCGACACGCAGTGTGACAGCAGCGTCAGCAGCTACAGTAAGCCGGACGCCTATGTGCAGTTCGACAAAGACAGCAAAGCGTCCGCCTCCTCCTCCTCCCACTACTCCCAGTCCTCCTCGCAGAACTCAGACCTCACCCGGCCGCTGCAGAAGCGCATGCAGACCCACGTCTGACCACCTGGGAGGGAGAGCGTTTGAACGGTGGTGTAAAAAGCAGCCGGGATTGTGAGACTGTGACAGAATCAGCTCCCAGGAGCCCCTACAGCAACAATGTTACTGTTACCTCTGGACGCTTGAAGACGCATGGGGCTGGCTGGCTTTAATACACCGTCTGACTTGTTCAGACTTCTCAGTGTCCCAAAAAGTGGATCAAGAAGCCTTATATTTCCCTCAAACTAAAACCATCAGCCACCTCTTTTTAGAACCCAATCAGAATCGTGCCACAGAGAGGTTATTTGCCAACACAAGTTATTTTTTGTAAATAATTTGGACATTCATTACTCAGTTTCTGCTGTGAAATTGTTCGCAGAGGGCAGAATTACTACACAGGCTTTGTGTGACAATCAGCCCCCCTGGCAAAGACCATTCTTGCCTTTTGAAGATTGTCATTCAGAAAAACTCGAATTGTTGTTATGAGCGTTGAAACACTCAGCACGAACGTCACGATAATGAGTGTGAGCCAATGTCCTGCTGCTCTCTTGTAGTTTGAAGCACAAAAATGAATGTGCATGTGGTTTTTAGTTGGTAATGCAATAACTCGTTCCTCTCCCCACCTTCTGTTCAAACACTATTTTAAGCTTGGCTCGTTAAAACTTGTCTCTTGTGTAGGTGGGAAAATGAAACGTTCTCCATGTGGCCACAGACGTCTTGAACGTTTAAAAAAGGACTGCTTTTTCTCTCCGCGGCAGTATCTGGGCCACAGTGCTGGGCCGACAAAGAGGGGCTGAGATCTCATTTTAAATCCCCGAGTCATTACTTTACCGTGACACAAAAAGAAAACCAGTGTATATACATGACTGTAATTTATTTTCTAGCGACTCCCCTCATGAAGGACTTTAAATGAGACGGCCTCTTCTTGTCCAGAACGACTTTGCCTTGAGGGTCTGTGTGATCTGTGTCAATACAAACTTTGACTAAGAGAGATAGACATCAGCTGTTCTGTTGACGGGGAGCCTCATCGTCCGAGGTGTTACCGCCTAATCCAGCTCCGAAGCCGGCAGGAAATCCGACAAACTGCAACATGAGTTGTTTTTGAGAGTTTCTCCTGTGAGCGCAGCAGATCATCAGCCATACTCTTGAGGGTACCTGTCGAACGAAATGTAAACATTATATTTTATCTGAGCTTCTTATCGTGTGGTTATCCCATTGCTATAGAGTCAATATCACTGTTGACACTGGAGCTTAGTGCACCCTGACTGTGAACCTACCTGTGATCGTGCCGGTCATCAGGGGACATATCGAGCACATTTAGAAAACGTGGTTTATTTTGCTTTCTGCTGTTTATCTTTGGCTACTGTGGAGCTGATGGTGTCACACAGTGCATCCTTTTATTTTTTTTATTTTTCTGTTCAGCAATGTACGTGACATATATGAAATCTGATTTATTATTTAATCACTGACACTGTATTGGTTTTGGTTGAGAGTAGAGACAGCAGTGATTTAACTTGCAGCTACAAATGCTCATACTTTACGTAACATTTCAAAGTGAGCCAGTTGTCAAAAGTGTCGTAGTCATGCAGCGTGCATTTTTGAATGGAAAAACAAAGTAATGATGGGGAGTGATGTATTTGTGCAGTACTGAACACTGGGAATCCTTTCTGTGTGCATAGTGCAGATTCTGTGGAGAAACGGGTCAAAACATATGCACCATACAATGTCAACCTAAATGTAGACCTCTAAGTGACATTAAAATCATTGTTTTCTTCGTGTTAAAGAAGACCCTTTGGTTAAGGCAACTCTTTACAGCAAACAAATGTCATGTATTGCTTTTCAATTTAGTTTTTAACCATTTAAAGCCTCATGTTTCAAGGTCGAGAAATGTCATGAAAACAGCTTGCTTGTTATTTTATCTAGTATTTGAAAGGTAGAGAGGATTTCTTAGAAAATAGCAGCGCAATACTTCAAACTAAATATGACAAAGAGAATATTAGATTTCAATTTATCTTATGTAATAAGATAGTTAAGTATCTTCCGTAGCGGAGCATTCGATGGGGATTTAGTAAGCGTAAAATAAAAAAACTAATAATCAAGCACGGCATTTCAAACAAAAGCAAGTCGTTGTTGTAAGCACTTTAGGTTTGATTATATTCAGGGCATTTGAATGGGGTTTTCCACTTGAGTGGCAGTGGTTTGGACTCTAATTTTACAAATGGATTGGCGCCCATTGTACAGCTTAAGACAAAAAGCTCTGTTTCAACGCTGATAATCCAGCTTGGCACTTAACAGACTGTGTATAAATCTCTAACGCTGTCTTTCTCTTCATATCATTTTTCCTAGCTTTTCTTTTCTTTCTCACTCGGATTCACTATATTAAATCTCACAAAGCCACGTGGCATCGAAACTGTACCACAGACAATCATTTTCTCTTTGTTCCCTTTCCAGAAATGTCGTCAACTTTACTTGTTTCTCGCAAATTCCAAGAAAGGCCTGTGTGAGCAGTTTCTCTTCCCAGATCTCACGGGGGGGAAACTCTTACTCTGTACACGGAGCACACGGGAGGCTATAGGATGAGAAGCCGAGCTTAGCTGGGACAGCTTTGAAGTGAGTTGCAGTAAGAGGTTATTACACCCTCAGCCCTTCTGAGAGATGCCCAGTTGCCCAGCAATATATTGCATTAGGCACCGTGATGACTGTCAAGTATGCCTGTACCATTTTTTGAGTGCAGGATCAAATTCATACCTTGATTTCAGAAGAAGTCAATTACAGTTTGATCTAGTTGGCATGGGATGGGATACCATTTTTATTTTTTTTTGTTATTTGCATATGTTATGCATCCTTTTACATACACAGCTTCAGAATTCAATCATATTGACCATTCAGTTTCCAAACACTTAGCCATTCACTCTCTCAAAACAAAACAATTTTCCTCTCCAAAGGCTCCAGTTTAACTTATCTGATGCCGCTCCGCACTGATCCAAACGTAATGCATTTTCCCAGTCCAGAAAATCTGCACACTGCACAGCAAACAGATAAATATTTGATAAGCCAGCCTTCTGTCCCCCCCCCCCCCCCCCCCCCATGGCAGCAGCTACAGTGGGCATGAGTGTACCACAGGATGTGTGCGCCATGTCCGTCTTTGGGAATTAAAGCCCATGTGTGTGCCGCGCTCACCTGTGGACACTCTGCCTGTTTGCCTGGCTACAAGCACCGCACAGATGCCAGGGCATAACAGATGAATAAACACAAAGACCCGGAACAATTACAAGGGGGTGCTGCCCTTTACTGATAAAACAAAGCAACCCATTCAGAGCAGAGGCAGTCTATTTCTCAGAGATGCTAAACGACTAGCATGCAGTGCACTGGATATCTGAGACAGGTATGAGCAGTGTGAAGTGAGGACGTGTTGGTAGATGTTTTTTATTGGCTTCTCTGCCCACTGGCTGTATTATATTTGTTTACTTACTGCACAAAACTTTTTGCTTGGTCTGAATAAACTGAAGAAAAAAAATCGATTAGAAAATGCTGAACATTAGTACTGCCAATATCTCGCCTATGCCTGCAAAGGGTGGTTTACATGAGGCTATTTGAAGTCTCCCTCACTGTCCATGAGGGAACCCATTAGGGAAGATGCCATTTTGAACATTGAATTGATCATGATAACCCTTTCTTTACTGTGTAAATGCTTTCTATCACTCTGTTTCTCTCTTATTTTCGGTTCTACCAATCAATACCTTGTTAGTACTTTAATACCATACAACTGAAAAAGGGGCCTGGATTAAATAGTATTTGCAAATAATGATCCGAGTTTGCAGGGCACAGCAGAAATGTGTCTTGGTTTGCAGCAGATGTCCTACTCTAAGTTGCAGAAGACTGAAAAGAATCACGTAAAAACATTTGAAGGTCAAATGAATATGCTTCTGTGTGAATTGGTGGTTGAATTGTTCTTTATATCAGATAACGCAAACTACTTTGCAAATGCTACATGACCCAGTTCTGAAAAAGTACTTAACTTAGATGGTCATTTTGAGAGTTTGTATAAATAGTGATCCATAAGCTTAATTGTAATAAAAAAAGACAACGTGTACATTCTACTGGGTAAACCACTATTTTCAGGCAGTGGCCCTCTGTATCTAAGAAAAAAAGAAAATGGTTGTATTATAACTGTACTGGTCTGTGAATCTATGATGCTTTTGCTCTGTATATTTGGAGAATAAAAATGATGTTTGAGATTGTGTTTATTTTGTACTATTGTCTTTAACTGAGAATGAATGAACAGATTACAGAGCGGGATGAACATTGGATGCTTTTGCTACATGGATATAATTAGTTAAGAAGCTTAGTAGGATATTTGTCAAAACAATAAGACTGCATTCACAAACTCAAACACTTTGCAAAGGTCTCACTGAAAGTGATTTACATTTTTAGATTGGAAATACTTCAGTTTTACTCTGGTACTATACTGTATATTATTTGTAACTAGAGAATGCAATTCCTGAAGAAATTGCTAGTGGGAATGCTTTATGCTGAAAAGCCAACGCTAAACTGCTATGCTGAAATGTAATGTGTAAGAAGAAAGTGAAGAATTTAGATTGAAATGATACATGAACACTGGGGGCTTGAATGTGTGATGAGAGAAGAAAAGAAAGTAAAAAGGCTTGGAATAGCAGCAGAATATTTGAACTGCAAACTTGATGGCGAATGATCTGTCGCCATGGCAACGGCATTTGATGACACCCCATAATACGCTTAGATGCGTTGATGGCTGCATCGTTACCAAACCTGTGAAAATTTGGGGCGTTTGGAGCAGTTTCACTGAAGTTATGAGAAAGCCGTGTGTCATGGCGAGCATTGTGTTGCCATGGCAACAGCATTTTAAGAAATCTCAAAACTGTCCCGTAGATGTCTTCACGGCTGGACTGTTGGCATACATGTGAAGTTTGAGCACTTTTTGAACATTTTCATAGGAGTTATAGCGACATCACGTGTTATGGCGAGGGATGCGTTTTCATGGAAACGGCATATGGTGAGATCACAGATTTGGCGTAGAGCTGTTGAGGCATGGACCGGTGATATACAAGTGAAGATTGGCGGACGATTGGACCGTGTTGATGGGACTTACAGCGATATCATGTTTCATGGCGAATGATCCGTCGCCATGGCAACGGCATTTGATGACACCCCAAAATACGCTTAGATGCGTTGATGGCTGCATCATTACCAAACCTGTGAAGTTTTGGGGCGTTTGGAGCAGTTTCAATGAAGTTATTAGAAAACCTTGTTTGAAGGCGAGCATTGTGTTGCCATGGTAACGGCATTCGAAGAAATCTCAAAACTGTCCCATAGATGTCTGGACTGTTAGCACACAGGTGAAGTTTGAGCACTTTTTGAACATTTTCATAGGAGTTATAGCATGAGGTTACATTACTCTCTCTCTCTTCTCTCTCTCTTCTCTCTCTCTTCTCTCTCTCTTCGGCATATGATGATGACACCCCATAATTGACGTAGAGCTGTTGAGGGCAGGACCATTAACCATTATCTGAAGTCTGCTGCTCTGAGCATGTCAGTTGAAGTGATGACATCATCGTGTTCCATGACACAGGTGTTTCTATTTGAGCTAACATGGCGTCCAGAGATGAAAGGTTTCCATTGTTCTGGATGAGAGATAAACCTTTTACATGTGAACGTTTTGTGGAAGAACCGTAACAGATATCTGTGAAATTTCAAAACATGAAGCATGTCAACGAAGTTGAGTATCTGAAGTGTAATTTGTGTGTACTTTCGGGTTAATAATGTGGCCTTTTTGGCAGTTTAACTACTGTAAAGGTGTGCGGCTGCTGCTCTGAGGAAATATCAGGCTGAAATTACAATGGGGTTTAATGGAGGCATATTGAATGTTGTTGTCACGTCATGCCCTCAAGAGGCAGTTTGTTTAATTATTTTTGCTTAATTATTTGTCATTTTTCAAGCTACGAGATGTTTTCAGGAATGTAGGGTTTGGGAATTATGGCAGTTTTAAAAAAATATATGAAGACATATTTCAAGATTTCCTCCACTCTAGCTGTGACATCACGCACTCTAGTTAATGTTAAAATGTGAAGAAAACCTCTTAAACAAGGTCTGAACAATGTTTAATATCTCTAAAAGTAAGAATCAGATTTAAAAGTTGTTTTACACGAATAATGTCAGAGAGATGTGTAACATTTTAAAGTTGGAATGAGGTTTGGGAGTGAAAGTATGAATGAACAGTTAGCAGTTGAAGTCGCATGAAGATTTGTTGAAGTCTGAATATTCCTCCATTGACTTCAATGTTAAAGATTTGATGAATTATGGGATGTATCTCTGGAATTATGAACGTTATGAATGAGAAAAGTAATAGCCATCGATTCCCGACCGAGCTGAACGTTTTGATGTTTGAACGGAGTTTCTGCGATGTTCAATGCAGGAGGAGAAGAGGGCCAAAGTTTCTGCGGAATAATAAAAATGTGTGCGTAGAAGAACAGTTAGTTGGAATGCTGTTATGCTGTTAACACTAAATGACCAACCTTTGGTAAAAGAAAACCTTACTAATCATTACAACTTCAAATGAAATTCTCATAAATATTTAACAAAAATACAATTCAGTGGAAAAATATAAATCATTAATAACCAATGTGAGACCTAAAGCAAAAACAAACCAACCGAGAACCAGATTTACAAATAAACCCATAATGACCATATTATGGTCTGTTTGCTTGAACTCAGTACAGTTGTCTCTATCATTTTTTCAACACACGAATTACAAAAAATGAACTAAAGCATTTGCATATACCTTTTAATACTCATTTTCGCTCATGTTGTGACTTGTCCTCAATGCCTGGTTAATTAAAATGAACGACTTTCTGTAAGACTTACTGGGTTTCCAATTGTCCAACTTCTGCGTTAGTTGCTTTGATAGCATGTCATCGTAGCAATGTAGTCTACATGTCAAATGGAGCTAAATGGAGCTTGCTTTTCTGTGAATTCCACTAATTAAATTACATTAGATAGAAGAAATGAGAAATAAAAGAAGAGGTGTGTGGCGTTAACAACAACACAATTTGACAGCCTACAGGCGTAGCGCTGCAATAATAGAAACAGTCACACATACACACGCACATGCACCCTGTCGGCCGCTGATTAGCTACTTTGAATATGGTGTGCCTGGCTCAAGCGTACGTTTACAGAATTTGTTGAAAGTAGGCTGTTTATTCTCTTCCCCCTCGGATCTTTTCATAAGCAGTCAGCAGATTCACGCAATTACATTTACACACATCCCTTTAATCCATTAATTGGACCATTGCAGTCTTACTCCAAATGAAATGAACTCACATAAACACCTTAGCTTGACTCAAGTACTGGCTCCAATCCTACAGAACTGAAGTGATTTGAATTCCCTCATGCATAGAGTCAATACAATGCCACGGCAATTACTCTTTAGTTGGATTAATCCACTTGCAGCCTGCATGGAAACGTCACATTCTTGAAGTCTCGCATCAGAAACAATTCTCTCTTGTTAGCGCTATGTGCCTTAAAAGGAAAAAAAGTAAGCGTTTCCCTGCTACACGTCAAACTGAGACAGATAAAGAACTCCCTGTGCCTACTTTAGGTTACTTCAAAGCAAGTGCAATAACCACACTGGTCTTGATATTGAGACTCCATCTGCCAGCTACAGTACATGAGTTCCCAGGAAAAGCTTCCCATGCTGAATGAAAATGCCCGTGTTGTGCAAACATTATACAAATAGCAGCATTTGTGATGGATTTGTCTAATCATGGAGATCCAGCTCATTACTAAACAGATCTAGGCCAGACATTTGCTTACAGTACTGCTTTAAACACTCTCCTTGGAACTAGTTATTGGAAGGCACTAATCATTCATTTCTGCCTCTCCCGACAAAGCTAAGAGCTTCCAAGAGATACAGTATTGTTCCAAAATGACATATAAATGACTCTGCATCCTTTCAAATGAGTAGTTACGGCAAGCTACTCTTTCATGAATTACCCTGGCAGATAATTGCATTTGGAATCCAATTTAACAATTTAGAGAGAATGGCAGACTAAGCGTTCCGCGCGCCGACGCACTGTATTACAAAATTATCTACAGGCAGGTATTTACATGGTGAGAGACAAAACGTGGGAGCAGGGTGAACAACATGTGAGATCCGTAAAATCCCTCAAAGAAAACTAAGATATGTTTTGTCTGAGGCTGACATTAACATCACAACTGACACGGCGTTGACAGTCTGATTGGATTGTCAGTCAAACTTGTTTATGTTCCCCAAACTGCAAACCATATGGCTAATAGCCGGCTGAAAGTAACGTGAGTGACATGTTGAAATAAAACTCCACACTGCTGCGTCCTTGATGCAATTGCCTATGAAATGCCTCTTTTACAGTCATTTGTTTATTACGGACAGCTGTTTCAGCAGAACACTCACTCAAACAACATCTGTCCTTTAGAAACATTTGCAATATTCAGAGGATCCCGACAGTAGGAAATTAAGAGTTCATACATAAACGCACATCAGCTGGAGGATACGAATGTGTAAAGAAAACAGTAAAAATGTGTCGTAGGAATTGTTTCTTCAAGGGATTGCATTTTGGGCTTTTCACACCTGGACATTTCTTTGATTAGCGTCTTGGTAAATATTTCAGACTGGGCAGGTTTGTAGCGTTTGAGCCAACATAGCCTCCAGATGCCTGCACTCAGCAGGGCTGCATTATTTAAAACCCGAGGAGTCAGATATCCAGTCAGTGTTGCACATATGAGATGCCCTGCTAAGTAAATGATAGATATTTCAAAGCATTGCAAACCATGTTCTTTTCCAGAGATATGTCATAATAATTCTAAATAAATCAAGAAGGACAAGGGCGTTCTGTTAATAAATTGTACCAGGCTTTTTAATGTTTTCACTTGCAGGTGTTCACTGCAAGCATAAAGTACCATACTTTGCAGTTTATGTTTGCATTTGTTTACACTGTAAATACACTTCTGCCCTTGAATGTGTCCTTTCTTTCTTTTCTTTCCTTCCACAAAGTTCCCTTAATAGATGCTTAGTGCACCGTTGCAGTATTATTAAAGAGCCGCTCCTTTGCCAGCTCCTGGGGGGTAAATAAAACAGAAAAGCTCGTGGCCTTGTGAGGGCACTGAAAATCGACCGAGGTGGCAATGTTTTCTCTAGCGTAGGAATGTGGATTTAAAGTTGGTTAAGATAAATAAATCTCTCCCCTGATTACAAGGCGACTGCAGAGTCAATCCCAGGGAGCATCTTAAATGAATTATTGATCCCATGACCTTTCCCCGTGTTGAGGTTTGCTCTTGTTTGTTCCAGTGCTGTTGACTGGACTCACACAACGGGCAATTTGGGTTGAATACATATTAGCTTTCCTTATTAGACTGCTAATTATTCTGCCTGTATTTGCATGGTATTATAACAGGTGAAACATGGGGCTGTGTGGGCATGTATCATCTAACATGCCTCACTACATGGAGAAGTGTGTGTTACGGTTTGTGTAGCAGGAAGCAGGACCCAAATGCAGATTCAAGTGAAAAAACTCCTTTATTTCAAGGCTACGTGGTTACACAGAACAAACCAGAAACACTCACCGATGAACTAGTCATGACACAAGACAATCCGACAAAGACAGACAGAAAACCCAGAACTTAAATACACACAAGAACTAATCAAACAAACAAGACACAGGTGAGGAGGGAGGAGAAAACACAGGGACACCAGGTGAAAACAATCGGGTAATAAGGAGGGAAAACAGACAGACAGCAACAGAAAAGACAGGAGGTGAAGACCTTTCAAAATAAAACATGAAACAAAAGACAGAAAAAGACAAGACAAAATACAACACAGACAGATCGTGACAGTGTGTGTGTCATACAGCTCTTACTTTATGATTTATAGACAAATTGACTGAAAGGACATTTTCAGGAACATAATTGCACAGCGTCCTTGACATTTAATAACACACAAAAGTCCAACAAAGTCAACTAACAATCCTTTAGAGTACTTCGGGGAACAAAATCAGATGCGTGACAGATATTTGACTTAATTATATTCTCCATCATGCACTGTGTGTTTGACAGGACAATCGTCTGAATCAAGTCCTATTGTGCCGGTTTAGTGGAGAGAAATGTCAACCAGTTAATCTTCTGCCAGTAACAATGTGATAGATGTGTCTTCTTTTACAGAGGCCTGCTTTAAATGACTCCATGGCTTGTTGACATTTTCTAAATGCAGACAGGCTGAAGTATATAAATCGTCAGACGGTGGCACGAGAAATAAAAGCCAATTGTGAAGCAATTTGGAAACGTGCACCAAACAATCATAATTTTCCTAATTACGGTTTGGTTTTGCACTTCAGTGGTGAGGGCTCTTTCTAATGGCTGGAGCTCTTAAATTGCTTTTCATTTGGAGTGCATTCAAAACCAACGGAACAGCAAGCAGACTTGACATTTGGAGAGCAAGCCTCTCTTCTACTGCAAGTCCATTTGTTGGACTCGTCTTTTACAGTTGGACGCATTCAAGAAAATGTTAGCGGCTATGAATATTAATACCACAGAGATATTTTCTCAGAGAATAACATGAGCAGTTGTTTCGGCAGCTTGAGACTTGGTTGTTTGAAACCCGAGCTTATCTAGTTAATTCCTTTAAATCAGCATGAAACACTGTTTATTGCAGTTTGATGAAACACACTGATGACCTTTATTTCAGCTAATCCACTGAAATCAAAAATGTTTCCCAAAGCTACAAAACAGAATACAAGACCTTGATATTATCAAGAGAGCGGATGGAATTGCTTCAATGATAAAGAAAAAAAAAGTGTGAGATTTTGTTTTGCCATTGATCAGCTTGGGAGGGAACTGTTTGAACAAATATTGACTCAACGCCCATGGTTTAATAAATGGATAAACTATTTTGGAATAGGCTACTTTTTCCCAAATTCTCATGTTCTCACAAGATCCAGAGTTGATGCACACTTCATAACGAACACAGCAGATTCGATGGAAGATGCTCTGACAGATGAAGTCTAATGAGACGTTCAGTTAAAGTGTATACAAAGCCTCCATTTCTTTAGAAGCTGAAACAAACACTGCCAAGATTCTCTTTTGTGTGCGAAAAGAAAAACATTTGACGTGACAATGCCAGAGCACGAAGAGTAGAACAACATCACGATTTAACAGTGTGTATAAGGTGGTGAATAAGGACAATAGAGTGGTGCAGTGATGATGTGTTTGTGTAGGCCGATAGAGAAGTTAGCATCGCAAGAGCTCCATCTAAAAAAAGTTAATGGATTTTACATTGGATTTCGGAATATTGAAGAAAATTAGCCCCGTGGCCAACACACGTTTGTGATACTTGGATATTTTTGTTTAGCAGAATAATCTCCACATTTCAACAACACTTTATGATTTTTTTTAAGTAAAAATCGAACGTTAAGCTATAAGCGAAGTACATCACAGTTGCATGACTTAGCGTCACCCCCACTAAGCTTAAGGTGAGACTAATGCCTGGCGTGATGACGTTTAGAAGTCTCATTTAGTCACTTGTGAAGCTTCTATGTCCTCAAAACGAGTGTGTTAATTTCAAACGAGTGTGTTAATTTCTGACGTTCTTAATGTCATAGAGCAAAATGTGTAAATCTCAGCCATCAAACCACAAAGAAAGAGTACACAAGTGTCACAGAAGCCATCTCAGTCCAAGATGACTGGCAGGAGGCAGATGGCTTCCTTCATGTGGAGCCACAAGAGGAGTAGGGTAAAAGAAAGAGTCAGAGGAAAGGTGCCTAAACACACAACCACGCACACTTCGACCCCTAACGATTCCCTCCCCACCCCCACCCACTGCTTGGCCAAACTAGTGCCCCACATGGCGCCCGTTGCACAGCTGCTGGCGCTGACGTGACTCACGATGCCATGTTTCTGCCTGCTGGATGGAGACAACGGTGGGGGGAGCATGTGTGTGTGTGTGTGTGTGTGTGTGTGTGTGTGTGTGTTTGTGTGTCTGCGAAGAAGCTGGGCACATGGGGAGGGTAAAATGGGTCAGGGAGTTAGTTAAAGTAGCCAAGGCTTCACAGTTGCCTGGGTGGAAATCGCACGCACGGGCACGGGCCCCTTCTGCCCTCGCGATTCACCCTGGAGCATGAGGTCCAGCGGAGGGTGTAATAATGCCTTAATTGTGCCATGGATGAGAGTTATTGAGTTATTCACACAAGCACGGAGGGAGGGGGTTAGGCCCAAGGGTTGTGACCAAGCCTGTAGTCAAGGAAGGAATGGAGAAAGGACAGAAAACAATGAGTCATTTTGCTAATGAGCTGCACATTCCCTCCAAGTGTCTCTTGGTCAGTCAGATGTAAACCATTCACATTACAAAACAACCTCTTTGATGACATTATGTGAGCTCAGTGTTACTAATTGGGCACACAAAGTCAAGAACCCATAATTCCAAAGTCAAGACGCCACAGTGGTCATACTGATTGGATTTTTTTTTTTTCTTTTTATCATGTATTCCTTCTTTTGTTTGTTTCCCTGTTCTGTCTTGAAGATGGCATTAGCAGCAAATACAATATAAACAGCTCAAAAAAAGGTAAGTGATAATAGCATGATTGCAGTAAATGGTAGAGATCAAACATTTGTGATTGCATATAAAAATACTTGCAGATATTCTGTTTAAAAAAGCCTGAACTCTGCTTATTTCCGTCAGCATGTCACTCAGGCACTATGGTTCCACACTGCCCCCCTGTGTTCGTATCTTACGACCACATTTTTGTGTCAAGAGAATCAGTGGGTGGTGTATAATCTGTACGTTGGTTTGAGCATAGTCTCTCTACAAAATGCGCAATACAATAAATACTTAAACTGATATGCCATGTTCCTTGTGTTATACAATCGTTACAACAGATTCTTTATAAGTGTTGTAACATGGTATGAGTCATGTCTTCTTCTTTTTTTGTCTTAATGTCTCTGAACTGTGAACAACCTTATTTGCATAATGAATACATTTGGATCTCATTTGCACATATGAAAAAATCTTTGATACTCAGGAGTAAAATGTCAAGCTTAATCAGGGTAGAAAATTAGGTGATTGGAGAATACCTCCATCTGTGATAATAATTAGAAGTCTAAGGATGGAAGATGGAAGTCATTCAAATACCTTTCAGGTGCCTTAACTACTCCATCCACGAGGAGCAATTTTCACCCGAAGTAGCCACTTATTTAATTATCAATCATTTAATTAACCTTTGATGCTGTGATGCTACCTCTCATCAATCTAGTTTAGGGGACTGTATCGCTGACTCCTTCAAGCTATTTATTTGTGCTCTGTTTCATTAAAGGTCCCATGACATAGCCATGTCTACTGATCATAATTCCATTGTTGAGGTCAACTAGAATATATTTACATTGTTCAATGTTCCAAACTCACATTGGTTTCTCATACAGCATCTCTGTATAGTATGTGTATTCACTCTCTGTCCTACACGGCTTGTTGGAGCTCCTGCCCCCCCTCCCTATGAGCCCACTGTGCTCTGATTGGTCAGCTCGCCCACTCTGTTCTGATTAGTCCACCACCGTTACAGCGGAACATCAGTGATTATGTGTTACCATGGCGTTAGCAACCAGAAAATGACACCAGTAATGACAAACAGATGAGGATGCTGCGTGGGGTCTGGGTGCCGTGTTGGCGGGACATTGCGGGGCTCGCTGCTGCGCCCTTTGAGGCTCGCGGAGCGGACAGTGTGAGCTGCTTACTGGTGTTGTTTCCTGGTTGCTGCGTGGGGTCTATGAGACAGCGAGACAGCGAGACAGCGAGACAGCGAGACACAGCGAAACTCAGCCTGAACTCAGCCTGAGCACACTCACCCTAGGCACTCACAGCCGAAGTAAAAACAATAAGTGTGGCTTGATATTGAGTAAGAAAAAGGTTGATAAACGCTGTGAGAATGGGTCTGTGGAGAGCATTAGCTCCGCGATACCAACTCGTCTATTACCAATGTTCACTGCGTTTGATAGTGACGCCAAGGGATCCTGGTGTGTGAGGAGCTCCACGGATTGGTCCATTTGAACCAATGGGTCCATTTGGGAATGGTCACGTCACTGTACCCAGCAAGATCTCCAACGAGGCATTCTGGGGCAGCATAGACAGGTCTTTTCTGTGTTAGAGTTTTAAAAGCATGACATGGGACCTTTAAGGGCTCTTTAAGATTAACATTAATGTACCTGTAATGTTAACAATGCAAAAATAAACGTGTGGAAAACAGTAGGGGGGCAATGAAGTGGTAAACTTCTTGAAAGCTGAGTGGAAGAGCTATAAAGATAGAGAATATTTTTGATAGAGGCTCTGAAGACCCGAACAATGTTTGCTTGAATTCAAATGAGTTTGCATTTAAATGTCATCGATAGAGCATCAGGATATCTGAAGTTAACAGCACTGAACAGGTCTTTAGTTTTTTGGATGTGCCTTTAAATCTTCTATGCTCAGCTTTAATGGCAAACACTGCCAGGTTTAAAGCAAAAACATAAAGTTACATAAAAAAAGTCCAAATAAAATAGATGTGAATATATCCTTCGGATTTATTTTTAATATGAGTACTTATTTAGTTGAAATTGTGATGACTAAAAAACATTTTTAAGTTCAATATTTTTTGCAAACCCGTAAATTATTTTACTCGAGGGGCAATGTTTTATGTATGTTTGTAATATTTAATATTTCAGTTTTATTGGCACTAGACATTTTTCACAATGTGATCTAGAATCCCAAATGATTGCACCTCTAAAGTTGACGACCCAGATAGCAAAAGTCATTGAATCAACATTGAGATATTGTCACGCTGAAGATTGAAACAACAGTGAATGTGCTCGCTATGGGGGTGGGGTCTCGGAGGTAGCAGTTCCAGCAGAGAGCCCCAAACTTTCTTTTCCCTGGCCACATCAACCAGCTCTGACTGGGGGATCCCAGGCCAGCGAAGAGATATAATCCCTCCACCTGGTCCTAGGTCTACCCCTTGGTCTCTTCCCAGCTGGACGTGCCTGGAACACCTCCCTAGGGAGGCGCCCAGGTGGCATCCTAACTAGGTGCCCGAACCACCTCAGCTGGCTCCTTTCGACGCGAAGGAGGAGCGGTTCAACTCCGAGTCCCTCCCGGATGACTGAACTTCTCACCTTATCCCTAAGGGAGACGCCAGCCACCCTGTGGAGAAAACCCATCTCGGCCGCTTGTATCCGCGATCTCGTTCGTTCGGTCATGACCCATCCTTCATGACCATAGGTGAGGGTAGGAACGAAAATGGCCCGGTAGACAGAGAGCTTTGCCTTCTGGCTCAGCTCTCTTTTCGTCACAACGGTGCGGTAAAGCGACTGCAGTACCGCTCCCGCTACTCCGATTCTACGGCCCATCTCACGCTCCATTGTTCCCCCACTCGAGAACAAGACCCCGAGATACTTGAACTCCTTCACTTGGGGTAAGGACTCATTCCCTACCAGATAGGTAATTGTCAATTCAATGTAGGGAATTTCAACGTTGAAATTCCCTATTGATCTGGGGAAGTATCAGGTATAGCGTTATCAAGCTAGGCTAGCTAGCATACACTCTCCCAGGGTAAGCTAATTAGCCTAGCTTGTTGTCAGGTCACACCGGCAACGATCATTTGGGTTTGTATATTCCCTAACACAATACCAAGATCATTTGATTTTCAGTTCACCATTAAAGCTTTAAACATTTGAGTTGGACAGAAATATCTACAGGCATATAAATACATGTGAGATCTCTGTGGTTGCTAGCTACAGAAATGCTAAAGAGAGCGGTCACTGAGATACTGGCAGTATAATTAAAAACTTGCCTTTTAAAACACAATTGCAGTTCCTGTTTGTTTGAAAGTTTCTGTATCAAACACTGTGTGTCTGTGAAATTATTGTAAAAAGCCATCAAACTCGAAGGGACGTTTTCAACAACTAGGCTACTATTGGATTAGAGCCATACGAGACTGTTTAGATCTAGCAAGGTAAGACAGAGACGTGATAAGTGATATTTTTAAATTATGATATTTGAGATGGTGAAGTAATTAGAATTTGTACTCTATTTGGAAATGTATATATACTTTGATCCACATAATTTCAATAGTTTAGCATGTATTGTACATTTCATGAAACCTAGAAGACAACAAAGGTCTCACATAGCCACAATGCCAGGAAATACAAATCATTATTTAGAAATCAGTCTGTGAAAGACAGCATTAAGACACTGTGATCAGCATATATTGAATAACTATGAGATACATAGTAAATAGAGGAAAATGTATTCTTTAATTATAATGTGCAAAATCTATTAAAACACCATAATGCCAAAACATGTTGCCACAGATGTGTATTTTCTCGGGTCGCAGAGGTCACTGAGAAAAAAAAGAGAGAATCTTTTCATAAAACATTGGAGTTGCTGCATGGAGTATGAGGTCGTGGATTGCCTTTGCCTTGCAACCTCTCTGACCTTTCAGAAATGGGTTTGTTCTGTAGCCTGGTTGACAAACACTTATATAGGCCTGCAAGGAGGCATAGAGGCAATGCTGCATCTCTTAGTTAACCCACACACAAACAACAAGCAAAAGCCTGTCAATTCGAAGCTGCTGTATTTAATGTTAGGTAAGAGAAGGCAAATTGGATCATGATCAAGCAGAGCATTATTGATTGGATTTTGTGTGGGCCAAGATCCTCATTTTATTTGCACATTGACATGGTGAGCAATATCGTGTCAAGCACTCCATTATCAAACAAACACATGTACGCAAACATGCTGCTCGAAGCAATTCACGGTTTGATTTTAGATGTAATATTTGGAATTTGAGGGAGAAAACCCAAAAACTGAGACTGGACAGAGAGACCTGAAGAGCAACGCAAGCCGTCTGAGAGCGATATGCTTCAAGGCCTGAAACTCAATACTGCCAGAGGACTCCTTGCAATCCCATACAAAATCATTTGAAGATGTTGGAGAGCTAGAAAAGGAGGGAGAAAATGAAACCTGGCTGTATCTCACATAAAAGTCTGTGGCAAAGTACTTCAGAGTAAATATAAATTCATTGGAGAAAGAAGTCAGTCGAGGCAGAGTACTGAGGGAGAGTAAATTCTGTAGGTCTGTTTTTCAAATTGCGTTTTTTATTCTCTTCTAGTATATGAAGAAAAACGCTGTTCTTACAGAATAAACATGATTTAACATACTGGATAAATAGCAAACCTTGATATTTAGGTCTGTGCATATTTCATATTTGGACATATCTCTACAGTGATCCCGTATTCCCTCGCCTCGGCTGAGCAATAATTTGCGTTGACCTTTTTGCTTTGGAGCGTCTACAGGGCTGAAGACATTCTTTTTTTATTCTCTGGCACCCAAATTCTCTCTTGCAGAATGAAGAAAAATGTATCTGCTTTCTCACATTAACACATTCTTAAGCACATTAACATAAAATGTAGAGCGCACATTTAGCTGGAACTCTGGTTATGTTTGCATGGTTTTCTTTTTGTGTCAGATATTCTTGGCTAATGTAACATTACTGCAATCATACGTGGGATAGTGTTAGAAATAAAAATCTATGTTTTATGGCATCATTTTGTTTAAACATACCATCAGTTTAAATGCTGTTTTATACTGAAAAACCAGAAGTTCTCGCGCACAATGTCTGATGTCAAGCTTTTATTCTGAAAATCCTTCATCTCGGGTTAGCATGTAGCATGTGGCTAATGTTCCTTTTCCTATAGAGATGAATTTAGAAGTGAAATGACACGGAGTGTTCCACACCGAAACCTACTGATTTTAACACTACAACTATAGACGTCGAGATATTATTATTGCTGAATATTAAATGAAGGTACAGTTTATTTTAATACGTTCTGTTTTCAGACGTGGGTAGCACATGGCAACATCCGGAACTACCGGAAATGATAACTGCCGTGAAGTATTTCCAGTATTTTTAAAGTATGAATTACAGCCGTAAAAATGCAATAAATGAAAAGTGATGAAAGAGAATCTGAGGAGAAGAGGCGTGTTTAGTTATATATTGAATGTACAATGTCTGAATCCTCTGTTATGCGCAACAACGGACATTGAAGACGAGTGGAGGGCCGGCCCCCAGCAGCGCCAACCGGCATACGGGGAGGAGCCATAGGGGGGAAGTTAACAGCTGAATGAGTGTTTCTCTGCCCTTCCTTCACTCTCGAGAGCCCGAGAACACAGCTGTTTCTCTCTCTGAACCATATTCTGCTTGGAACATTACCGTGCCATTTTAATTTAAGTACCCATTTGAAACTTATGCCAGAGACTCCATTAGTCTCATTTATCCTAAGCTTCTCTCCTGGACGCGAGAATAACGAACAAAGCTAACAATAGCCATGAAGTAAGGTGAATAATGACATTACGTATGGATGCTAAGCTTTTTTCGATTGAAAGCCCATGAGAATTGGACTTAGTGTCTGCAGGTGTGTGAATCTCCTGGGACATTGTGAAGCTCATGGTTGAGATGTGCAAGGTGGGAATACTGTGCAATATAATATGTGATCATAATACAAAACAAAAGGATAGTTTAACCAACAACTGTCAAATGGTAAGCCTTGATTTATTGTTCAAACCCATGTCTGGGGAGATTTATAAAAAAGATTGTCGACAGGCGGAGTGAAAAAGCCCCACTAAAAGTCCAAATGTCAGGGAGAAGATCTTCCATCAAACATTTAACTGACAGCGAAATGTATTTTGTATCCTGTATCATTCCTAAATTAATGGGTATTCAAAAATGAATCAACAAGAACTAAATCCATGATAAAAATTAGGTGCTGACTTGAATTACAAACATCCATCCTCGTGAACTGGAACAACACCCTTTATTTGACAACGATAAAGAAAGTACAATTCATTATAACTTGCTAAAGAAATACATTTCAATTTGGCATTGTGGTAACTGTATCGCTCTTGTGTGATGCTATATTGGTCATAAGACTGTTTACTTTCGGCGTGGAAACTTGTTTAATTAGTTGTAGATGCTGTCACTGATGAAAAGCTTCCTCATGCAGGTAGACAGCCAGAGAGCAAGCAAAGGAAAATACACAAAGTGAAAAAGAAGCCTCATTAAACTCAACCTTTATTTGCTCAAAATATGCCACTGGACTAGTTCAATTTGAACTTTCTTTGTTCAAATCTGCGAGGTGCATTTGTGCAGAAGAACTAAATAAATGTATTTCTAAAGGTGAACATTTCTATGACATCTTCCATGCTAATTTCTTAAACTCTGCACTATTTTTAGCCACATTCACAGCTGCATTAACACTCCCAACGGGGAGATAAAGCTCAGAAAGCGATGGAAAGAAAGTTATTCTTTCAAGCCCTGCAGATTTGACTGTAGATAATCAGTGAATCTGCACTGATAGTGTATTAGGCTCCAGAAACATAATGCATCAGCGTGATATCTACAACAGTTCGGTGGTAGCTGAATCATTTTCCTGATTAAGTGTTTGTGTGACTTTTGCTTGTGGGTAATATTGAACTTAATGAAGGTTAAAGCACAAAACAGCATTTTATATCTGTCATTTCATTGATTTGATTTTTTAATTTATGTATTCATTTATTTAACAGCACATTAATGAACATTTCTGTAAATGTGCCAGAGTTAGCCAAGAGGCTATTTTTCATCTGTAGTCCCTAGACAGATTTTAAAAGTCAACTTAAAACACATTTCATTTTAAACAAACTTATACAATACATTTAAAACATGCAACAGACATTACTGGGATACTTAAATAAAACAATTTAAAATACAGAACATTCAAACAAAACAAATAAAACAAAACAAAAGGACATGTTACAACTTTTGATGAGAGGTTTGCTCCAGTATATCAGTCATTAACTGCGTCACACATAGCTCCCACATGAACGTATAGGGCATATCAGAGAACAAGCTTTGATTTCCACAGCCTGTGTTATAAGGTCAAAAGATAATTGAAGATTATTATTATTGAAGAGTCAACCATGCAGTATAAAACCTAAAGTGCAATATGAACAGCAAACTGATCTATGTCTTCCCTGTCAGAACTGGAAGAGGGTTTTTCTAATTGAAAGATCCTATTCCGGCTTATTTTAGGCTGACGGACATCTATGTAGAGATAACAAAACTACTTTCTGAGGGTGGATTGACCCCATTTGAAGTAAAATGACATGAGAGGAGCAATCTGCCTGTCAGCTATGGCCTGATGCTGGTGGTGTTACCAGAGAGGAATGAAACATGTGAAACTGATGTTATCTTAAGCAGACAGGCTCAAAACGGGAGACAAAACAGCATGTTAGGTTGAAGAGAAGTGAGTACAATCCCTCAATGCTTGTAATTAAAAGTCAGGGAATCCTTTTAGACTGGCGGATATTGTCCACCTATTTTTGCAGGTGCCCAGAGTGGCGGTGTCGCTTTGTTTCAACAGCAGAGCCCCGAGGTTAATTAAAAGAGCCACCGTCTCCTGGCACACTCTGCCCTGTCCAACAAGAGGACACATAATTAAAGTGACACCTGTTCATTCCCATTATGGGCCCCTCACAGCGCCCTGGTACAATGTACAGAGGCTCTGCAGTGGCAGTGTACATACAGCTGTAGAGCAAGGCGGGATCATTTTTAATGTTCAGTGGCATCTCCAGGATTCAGCCATGCGGAATGAAGGCAGAGGGGCTGCAGGCAGTCGAATACCCTGCATGGACAGCGTGACTCACCTATGCCCACATACACACAGCTGGAACTATTTTTTGTAAATTATAGAAACCAGAAGATTGCTGCATGCACCTTATTTCCTCACAAACAAACTCTGTTTCACGAATGAATTCACATAATTGCTAAAGTATGGCCACCAAATATGTTTATGTGTAATCATCTTAAAGGGGCCCTTTTATGCCTTTTGGGGGCTTTCTTTTTCCTGTAGTTTTGTATACTGTATAGTCTGTTGTGCATGTTAAAATCCCAAAGTGACCTCCAGAGGGAGTTTCTCTCCCACACACTCGCCCCTGCCTCCATTGAACTCCTTTGTTTGTCACTCTGGAAAGGGATATCTTTAAGCGTTTGAGCAATCACAACAGAGCCAGCCAGCTAACCAATCAGGACAGACCGCGCACTGGTTTCAAACAGAGGGTGAAAAAAGGTGCTGCTGCACAGGCAGTATGAGAAAAATAAACAATGTAAAACATGTCACAGTAGAGGCACACAATACAAATATGAACCTAAAACAGAGCATAACAGGACCCCTTTAAGAGCTTTAGGACATTTGAGTCCAAAGTCTTACAGATTTAAGCATCCATGTCGGTTGGTAATCATACTGACACCTGACAACTTAAACTGTCAGATATAATCGTCATGGTGTCATTTAACAGTCAGTCAGTGTTTTTTGTGAAATATAAACTAATATTTTCCAACCTACTATCACCAACACCTTTAAAATCTATCTTTCTGTGAAACAACCCTTTTGACCTTTTCTTGACATAACCTATTCAGTTTTATAAGATATCTTACCCTTTGTGCGAATTGTAATAGTTACAGCTGAAAATAACCCAGATGCTTGGACACATTTTCCCCATGCCATTTCCTACATGATGTCCCTCGCCTGCTACCAGGGACTGTGTGCTGGATGAGGAGAGCTGGGGACTCGTGCTGTGCTGTCATGTCTCACCGGTCCCCAGTGGAAGGTACTCCACTGTACTGTGTACACATTCAGTGACCCAGGCTGACGAAGAGAGGCCCAGTGGGAGCTTGTGCCCTACTCACTGCACAACAGGTAATTATCACCACCATCACCCAATAAGTGGTGTATTCAAATGAGGAATTGTGATATGTAGATGAGGTGCTGTGTCTGCCACGTGCATAAACAGGAATGGGCACGTATGAAAACTCAGTGCTAATACAATTGTCAAGTAGATGAGGAGAAACAGAGATGCGAAATCACACACACGCATACACACAGAACTCATTTTGACACCAGCAGATTAGGATGCAGAGGACGTCCTGCAGCGCTTTTTATTAACATATGCCATCACACCGGGGGGGTCAGCGTTGCTTAGCAGAGCATCACCAGCACGGCAAAAAGCATTTATCAAATCAACACTGCCTTTTCCAGCTCCCATTACTCCTGCGCTGCCAGTCTGCCGGTTCATACTCAACACAACAGGGAGGCCTTTTTAACAGGGGATGACTTAGTCAAGAGAAGACTATAACTGTTCTGTCAGACCTTACAATACAACGGTGACACTGAAACAGCACAGATCATGTACACGGCTCACTTCAGATTATTGTTCTTGCTCTCTGCTCAAACTGTAAAACCTGAAATGTGATTTTAAATGCTTACCTTAATGAAGCTTAATAAAAGCTTTGACTCAACAGAGATTGTCGGCTATGCTATGATTCTGATGAATCTGTGGTACTACTTAAAACCGTAAAACATCAATGTCTTTCTAATAAAAATGTAACAAATTAAAGGGGTCGCGCTGTGATGAACCTACGAAATCATTACTCAAACACTTACAATTACTTCTAATAATTACATTTACCTAAGAAGTGTTATTATTAAGCTAGGTCAATGTGTCAAGTGGCTTAAATGATGTGCTAATTTAAGTGTTTAGCTATGTCCGATTTATGAAACCGAACACAAGTGTGTCTGTGTCTTCTCAGCACCCTGAAACAATACTTATGAATAATCCTTACACTTTTAGGACCAAGCGCTGGTGCCCTGAATTATTCAGTTTGCTTTCCCGTTCAACGTTCCCAGAGGAGAGCCCATAACAACCGTTGTGCCCTCATGACTTTTTGCCACTGAGGGTCTGATCAGTGTGAAAACACTGTCAGTTGGACTGGGAGGGTACTTCAATTTGTTCCACAGTGATGGAGGGATACATTCAGGATGAACAGAAAAAACAGTTTGAGTTCTGACTAATGTTCAAATGTGTGTTGTACAAGGATTTCCAATGTTACAGAGAGCAGAGTGCAATGTACAACTATTTCAAAATGAATCAAAGAAAGAGTTTTTGGCAGTACTCACAGTGAGTCTTTGTGTCTTGTGTCCTTTGAAGAGCTGTTCAAAACCTTTCAATATTTAAAAACATTTTATCTTTTCATTTGACATAAATCCCATTGAGATGAAAACATGTATTTTACGACAAAAACCATAAAACTGAACATGTTATTTTAAACACAATACAACTGAATATAGCTTTTGTATGCCTGGCCCTGAGTAGAAAAAAGGCTATTTTGCAAATACTAACTTTCTAAATATCAAATTCACAAACTACAGCAAGTAGATGTTTGGCATGAAAGTTTTTGAAGTTTATAATATAGTTGATTTTTCTCTCATTACAGATTTCAAGCCTAATTTATCTTGCCTTTACACCAACCTCAAGTGTACCTCCAAGGATGCACTGACTTTGATTAATGAGCCACACTTCAAGGTGCTGCCTTGAGGATATCGAGTATTATAAAACAGAAAATAAACATGTTCTCTCATTCCTCAAGTTTTACCCTCTGTCTGAAACCAGAGCTCAGTCGGCTCTGATTGGTTAGCTGGCCCGGCTCTGTTGTGATTGGTCAACTGCTTAGAGACGTAGATCATGTACATTGTGTTTGAGCGCAAACCAATAGAAGCGTGGGTGCAACAAAGTGATGTCATTATGTCACGGAAGTAAACAAAGGAGTCCAATGGAGGCTTATCATGCAGATGCAGACCATTTACTTGCACAAAACCTCACACTACAGCAGTGACCATCAACTGGCGGCCCGCGGGCCACATCCGTCCCTCCAGACATTCTCATCCGGCCCGCACGACGGGGGTGACTGTGGAGTTAGTGCGTTCGCCCCCCACTCATTTTTTGTGTATACAACGTCTCGTGAGTACAGTATCGGAGTCCAACAGAGAGTCGTCGTCCGTCCCGTCCCGTCCCCCCCTTGGTCAACAACTTCAAAATTCTGGGCTATAAAAAAATCGCTGGCCCGCAAAAGTGTCTATTGGATAAATGTTGGCCCTTGGACAAATGTAGTTGGTGATCCCTGCACTACTGGCAAGGGGAAAGCCAAAAAAGCACAATAGGCCCCTCTAAGCACAATGATTAGATGTGCTTCCCTACATTACCACCACCGACTATATACATCCATCTGCTTGGAGAATGTAGGGGAGCAGCAGTTTTTAATTGTTTTGGTGTCCAGAAGTTGGTGTGAAAGTGTTTTGAAACAGTGTGTCATCCAACACATTAGACAATAGTTCAAGGGCAGTGGATGGCACGATGTGTCCAGCTAATACTCGCCTAATAAGGGCTACAGAGACTTGTTAGTCAGACACGAGGCCTTAGGGGTGGTTCATCTGAGGGTCCAATGGTTATGGACCATGCCAAAGCTTCCCAGTTAGAGGCACAATCGAGTCTGACTCATGGTACTAGAATGAATTGGCTGTCAGAGCTAATGCCGTAGTGGGATTTCTGTTGCGTTATTACATTATTATTATTATGTTGCCAATAAGTATACAAAAACTATACTACGAGGATTTTTCTCTTTTCACTGGAAATCATGAAATACATGGAAGAGTTTAGAGGAGTAAACTAAGGATAGCCACCTCCTACTTGATTGAATAAGTCTCCATGGAGACCAATTTGAGCATGCTCCCTCTCCTCTTCTTGTCACTGGCAGGCACAAAATTAATTAAAGCAGACTTCTCCGTGGTGCATATTCTCTAATAAGTAGCTCATTGCCCCTCTGACATTTGAGACTGTGGGTGTGCATTGCCCCCCGTGTGAGGGGGTGTGTATGTTACGTATATTTTCATAAATAGCCACCGAGTGGGTTTTCATTTTTCTCAGTTGCCACGATCAAAGGAGCAGAAACAAGGTTCATTATAAACTTTAAGGGTAATGGAGCAGAGTTGACATCCATTCATCATTACAGTGCAAAAAGACCACACCAGAAAATAACAAACTGTGCCTCTGCATGTGTGGAGCTACAAAATGAATAGCAGCATGAAAATAGTAAAAAGAATGACATGTAAATCTGAATATAAAAGTGTACTTAGAATAATGAGATGTACTTTTAGAGGTATTTTCACTTAAATGTACTGGATTTCCTGATATATTTGGATCATTCACAGAAACTGAACTAGAAGCATTAAGTCAGTCTCACCGCAGCTCTTAACAGCTTTGGTGTTCAACAGCAGTGGAACAAAATATATTTGTAACACTTTAACCTTAATGGATAAAACGCAGCACGCCAATTCACAGCCCTTTGTCTCACATAAAGCACGGATACACATGAATGGATTCAGGAAGGCCTTGGTTCCTGTACAGTAGTCACACACATGCATCATTAGCAGTAAGTCAGATACTGGTAGGAGCTGACAGTGAAGTGGAGCTTGTTGTCTTCACTTAGCTCCATCAGCAGAAAGACAGGAAAACATCCAGACACTGTCTGCCGGGTCCAGTTCTCAGATCACGATAGCTCCCCGAGAGAAATAGACAGCCAATGTCAAACAGGACTAAATTGTTCTTTCCTTGACAAGAACTCAGAGTTCCCACTGTTTTCTTTTCATAAACAACAAGTGAGACCCAGAACAAAGAGTATACTGTTTTTGTGGTTGTTTTCCAAAGATGAAAGACATTTTAATGACTTGAACTAATTCATTATTTACACAGTGAATGTGGTAGAGCAGAATATCAAGAAAGCAAATAGGAACATGATGGATTTTCTTTTAAAAAGAGCAGCAAACCTACATACCCAAAAAAAATCAAAGAAAAGTAAAAGCAAGGGTAGAACAGAACTGTAATAGCTCACTAATCTTAATCTCTGAATCTTAAAATATAAAGATTTTAAAATGATAATCAGAGACAAATGTATTGCCAAGTAGGTTTACACATGTGATTTGCTTTGATGTATAATGGTGCATACATTAACACAGTCAGAGGAATTAAGAAGCAAATATAGAATTATTATAATTTGACTTGATTTTAAAATAAGAATAATTGTTGTTTGCGATGTTTAATTACTCTCAAAAAAAGTACAGTTTTTCTAAGAGGTGGCAGAAATGTACCAAATATACAGAGCAATGTGCAAGTTTCACAGTATTAAAGTAAACAAGCTTTGCTACCACGATATGAGCAGTGTTGTGAATTATTTTCTTGCACATTTTCACAATTACACAGGTGATACATTATCGTGACATCAGGATTTGTGTTGAAATTAGCCGTCCATACTAACTTTCTAAATATCAATTCACAAATCATTTAGCCAGCAAGTGGGATTCATGATATAACAAGATATAACGTGCATTTTGAGTTTAGAATATCTTCCCACTTACACATTGTATACCACAAAGGCAAGGCAAGGCACGTTTATTTATAAAGCACCTTTCAACACAAGGCAATTCAAGGTGCTTTACAAAAATGAAAGACATTCAGACAAAGGCATTTAAAAACATTCATTAAAAAGAAAAGATAATAAAAGAAACATTCAAAGAAAAAGTACATGAATTAAAGGTTACAGTGCAGTTTAAGATGTGAATAGTTCACACATAAGTTCCATTTTACTGATGCCTTTCTTTAAGCTTTCTCCGAACATGAGCTGTGTACGCTTGTATGGCACATACGTCCCGAGCAGCATACACAGAGACAACCAGCCAGGACAAAGTCCCCTGACAGACACTGATTCCCTGGGGTTACTAGCCCCAAATGTTCATTAACCAAAAACGAAACACAACCGCTCAGTTTCAATTAAAAGCAGCGGCAAAAAGAAAAGTCTTCAGCCTGGATTTAAAAGTAGTAAGAGTTGCAGTGGACCTGCAGGTTTCTGGGAGTTTGTTCCAGATATTTGGAGCATAATAACTGAACGCTGCTTTACCATGTTTAGTTCTGACTCTGGGGGCAGAAAGCTGACCAGTCCCTGAAGACCTGACAGATCTGGATGGTTCATAATTTAGCAGGAGGTCAGAAATGTATTTTGGACCTAAACCATTCAGTGCTTTATAAACCAGCAGCAGTATTTTGAAATCTATTCTTTGACACACAGGAAGCCAGTGTAAAGACTTCAGAACAGGAGTGATGTGATCCACTTTCTTAGTGTCAGTGAATTAGCTGCAGCTTTCTAATGGATGTTTGTGTGAGACCTGTGAAGACACCATTACAGTAGTCCAGTCTACTGAAGATAAAAGCACGGACACGTTTTTTCAAATCCTGCTGTGACATTAGTCTTTTAATCCTAGATATGTTCTTTAGGTGATAGTAGGCTGATTTAGTAACTGTTTTAATGTGACTGTTGAAACTCAGGTCAGAGTCCATGACTACACCTAGATTTCTGGCTTTATCTGTTGTTTTGAACATTACAGACTGAAGCTCAGCGCTAACTTTTATACGTTCTGCCTTGGCTCCAAAAACCCTTACCTCAGTTTTATCTTTGTTTAATTGGAGAAACTTCTGACACATCCAGTCATTGATTTGTTCAATGCACTTACTCAGTGTTTTAACTGGAGAATAGTCTCCTGGTGAAATGTGTATGTACATTTGTGTGTCATCCGCATAGCTATGGTAACTTAGCAGAAAGTGCTTTTGTTTTTGTCTCTTTGTAGATTTGAAGTCTAATGTGCCTAACCGGTCAAAATATGTGCTATGTTTGAAAGACTTAACAAACAATAACATTTAAAAATATATTCAGAAATCAGGATTTGTCTTTGGATGTGTATCCACACCCAGGTTTTGGCCTATAATAGAATTGAGTCGAGTCCCTTGAAAAAAACTCAGATCTGATCATCTTTGAATGCTCTTGTCGACACCCTCTCCCTTCTGTGTCTCAGTTACACAAAGGTGACGCCGATCACCTTAAGCTGTCAAAATATCAGGTACAGCCATCTGATGTGGTTGATGGCTCATCCCTGTGCTCTTACTCATGCTCACCCCCCTGTGCTCTTGCTCTTGCTCTTGGCCCCCCAGGACTCCCGGAGACTTTACAGTTCACTGGTCAGGCCTTGTGCACTGACTCGTGTCCTCTGCCATGCTGACACAAACTAGAGACACAGATGTCACAAGATGTCACATGGTGCTGCATTTCAGAGATGGTGAGTCAAGGCAGCAGGAAACGTCTGTACTGCACCGGACAGAAAAAAAGAGTTTTAGGAGAAATGGCTGAGAAAAGGTACAAATATATTAGATAGGATGTACCTGTACAGAGACTATAAGGAGGGACCAATCACCCCTTTGCTTAGAGAGGATTTTCTGACTTACTCTGTGTGCCAGACATGAAAAATGGATAACTGACCACTGCCGTAACCCTTGGCAACTGCCATGAAGCGAGACCAACTGATAGAAGAAAAGGTGCATCTAATCTCAAAGATTCACCTTGTTGCCAGGAGGAACCAGAAAAGCCAAACAATGAGGGTAAAAAAACCCTCAGGATGGATGAAAGGTGCCGGAGAATCAGGATTTATATATATTTTTCTCCCAGGGAATATACGGATCCCGCCATTGGGTTTATTTATGTGACATTTACCAAATCCTGTGGGAGCTGATGTGACGCTATGTGAGAAGCCAACACTAAAACAGGGCAGTGTCCTGGGAATTTTACAATGGAGCTAGAGGACACATCTTTGAATTATTAATAATGTGTCTAATTATATAATTATTATTTATTATTTATGTTTGAGGTACATATACTGCACATGTAGTCCATCATAAGACAGGGTCAAAACATGTATCTGATCCCACCCACGTCCTCCACTGAACTGCTGGACAGGGTCAAACACTTTCTTCACGGGGTCAACAACGTTTTGTATCGTATTGTATGCCCAGCTCCACGTCCGTAAAGACCTGAATACAATACATAATACAATTCCTTTTCTGCATGGAAGGTTACGTATGATGAAACGAATCACAAAACCTTGAGTAAGAATATGTTTTAAAAAGTTTTTTGGACAACAAAGAATTTCTAAGGCACAAAAGAATAGGTTATAACATAATTTGACTATACATATAGAAAAGTAAAAGTTTAGGAAGAAATAAATAATAAATAATAAAGTTTATCTTACTGACTTGCTCGATATAAATGAATCGTTCTAAATACTAGATGCATAATGGCATAAATGACATATGAACTTCAATATGGATGTAGGTTCAAACCGGAGTACATACAGTAAAAACACACAAAACTTGGCAACATCATTTTGATAATTAGTTTCATTTTGTGATGTGTGGACATTCGTGAGGGTATTTTTGAATAGTTGAATAGAGTGGAATCAATGACATAAAATTGTATTAGCAATTCAGGAAAACATATTTTGAAAACAATAGGAGCAGGAGGGCAGCAAGTAACGGTTATGTCAATTTGAACATGGACAGTGAGCCTTGTTTATTCTCCGAAACCAAATTCTGCCTGGGATAAAAACTCATTTTATTTGAGCTAATGAGCAAATAACTTTACTTGGTAAAAACAAAAAGCCTCATGAATAAGAGGGGGGTGGGGGTGGGAAACAGCACCGCACTCTCATCAACAGACAATGGAAGATAGCCAGAAAGAAATCCTACACGGTCTGAAAGAACTCATTAGGAAAACCCAGAATCGATAGCGGGATTGTGAGATGTAAGAAAGAATAAGCGCTGGACAAGGTCAGTTCATCGTCTTCCTTTGGATCTCCGCTATAAGATAGTTTTGCCTTCCGGACCCTTCACCGTCTCCCCACCTTTTAAAGCCCATCCTCTGCCTTCCTCCACCTCTGCCCATCCATCCGCGGGACAAACCCGCTCCGTGGTTCAAATCCACGTCTCTTGTTACAGTATCTGAGCACAGGATGGAGAAGCATCCATGTGCAGAGGACGTTTTTATCCTCATTTACCCGTGCCAATTCCAACTGCCTTGAGACATTTTTAATAATAAAACAACTGCACCTTCAAATTGAAAACACAAGGTATGTTGTATGGTGCACTGTATAGCTTAAAAATAAATGGATTCAGTAAGAAAGAAAAGAACTGTGTACAGACAAACACTACTTTTTCTTTTTTTATGTACCTGAAAATCGCTTACCTCCACAGCTGCTGACGTTTTATATTTACCAGTTAGCTCAGCCTCAGGCTACACGCCATCTCAACTTAGACAGCTCATCAGGATGACTGGCAAGTGTTGGGAGGTGAACTTTAACAACCGAAGCAGAGTGGGGCAGGACTTTTCTTCCTGCCTCAAGGTGAGAAGTTGTGTACAGCTGCTTTTTAAAAGTATCCTTCAATAAACCTGAAGTTTAAAAGCATGAGCAACTCACAAAGTGTTCATCCACCCCCTCACACCAACAAACAACGGTCTTGTTTTGCATTAAACAACAAAAAGTGTGCTATTAAATCGATGAGATGGATTAGCTTTCTCATTTTTCCCTGCTGCGGGTCAGATTGCTTCAAGTTTCATCATGTCTTTGCGTTCACCTTGACTGAGTCCCTTATGGGATTCAGGAAGGAAAAAAAAGGCCTGTGTTCTGCAGTTAATCATCTGCAGTAAGTGCATGACCTGTCCATCATTCACGCACCTGTTTGTCAGCCTTTTCTTGGCTTCTTTCTGTCTGTCTTTGTATCTGCCGTTGTGTTTACTGCTCCGGTGCCTGCTCAGAAAGTGCCGTCCTCTTGACAAAAATAGGCTGCATCTGTTTGGCATGAAGGAGAGCATGTAAGAAAAGAGAGAAGAGATAAAAGGATATGAGATAGACGAAAGAGAAGGGAAAGGGTAGGAGATGAGAGGGCAATCTGAGTGAAAGGAAGATGAAGACGGTACGTGCACATTGCTGCTTCTGTCACTGCTAATTACCTCGCATGCCTCATTAAGCACAAGCTTCTCCAGTATCGAGAGGCTGTTGGTGTTGGGACTCAGGAGTGGAAACCACTCCAGCTCTGGCTCTCAGTTGAGTCATGAGCAAGACATAAGAGCCTCCTTGACACCGTGTTATTCCTCGGGTCATGGCCAATCAGCCGGGGGCCCATCCTAGCTCCTCTGTCTGCGCACTTTGCTTAAGAAGTAACTCCAGTCCATTAAGCTCGTCCTGCGCGTCAGGTGCGGTGCTAAAAGCTTGCCTTGGTGACCCACGCCGGCCATTAAGCTGTAGACTATGCTAACTCCTATGGATATTTACTGCCGAGGCACAGCATTAAACTTATATGGTGTCATATACAAATGCTGTACTATCACCTCCTGTTCAGATAATACATATAAAGGAAGCCGTACTGCCTGAGCATGGGGCTGAGAGCTGGGAGTATAGAGGTGCTGAGCTCAGAGCACAGAATATGATGCAATGTATCTTTCTCAACACACAGAACAGGAATAATAATGCAGATGTTAAAAAGTCTACCTACCTATAAACACTTTACTGTACTGAAACCCTGACTTGTGTTTCAACAGTTTGCTCATTACAGTTTCAAGCTGCCTGCAAGACATTTTCTGAAATCACATGTTGTGTTCATGAGAAGTTCTT
>CALSBZ010004116.1:1187087-1203121 GCA_943591055.1 Gobionotothen gibberifrons
TGTGTGTGTGTGTGTGTGTGTGTGTGTGTGTGTGTGTGTGTGTGTGTTTTATCTGATCCGGATGGTTACTAATTCCTTTTCTTTATGGCAGTCATTTTTGACCGGGAACACCATGGGTGTTACAAAGTTGACTAAATCATCCAAAATGCAATGAAAGTGGTGATCAGCAATTGTATATGTTCAAATGTCTTCTGTGAAGGATATCATAAAGCCTTAATGCAATCGAATGTAAAACAAAAAAGTTATGATTGATGAAAGTAGTAAATCGGTCTGATTTGACCCGAAGACAACAGGAGGGTTAAGCCAATTCAAGTTGACGGCATCACAAAGACAAACAGCAAAGAGTCTCATGTTGTGGCTGAAGTCATGGGGTTTTATTTTAAACTCCTTAAAGCAGTGGTTCTCAAACTTTTTCTGTCAGGAGAAAAAAAAAAGACACAAATAGTCAGGCTCAGTTGCGGCGCCAGAGATTTGTTTTGGGGGTGCTGTGGGGTAGCTTGACGTTTCATAGAGGGTGCTTAAACATTTAGGGTTTCCCATTAATGTACCGGGCGCTACAGTGGAAATTTCTACTGCAACAATCCTCCCGCATATACACAGTGTGACTGTTACAATGAAGGCTCGATAATCAGCTCACAGCATATAGGTGTAAGCAGGGGTAAAGTGCTATTTTTATAGGTGGTGTGTGGACCTCACATAGGGGGGTCCGGGGGCAAGCTTTACAACAGAGGGGGCAACAGATTTACTTTTTCTTTATGGATATTTTACAAATCACCCTTTTAAACTTTATTCTTGTTTTACTGTCATATAGTATTTCATACCTGTTTTTCATTTATTCTCTTATTTTTTTATAACTATAATGATCATATAAACGTGTGCCTCGGAAATAATTGTTTACATTAATGGTGACCAAAACATTTGAGACACTGAGATAAAACTGAGAGAGTCCTTTAGTTCACTGAGTCTCTCAGTCTGACAGGAGAGGACTCTCCTCCACTTTGTTGTTGAAAAAACTCCTTATATCCGTTAGTGTAGCTCGCTAGCACCATAAGCTAACAACAACGATCTCCGGTACCGGTGCGCTCTCTCTCTCTCTCGCTCGCGCACACAACATGGCTCGTTCCACACACACACAGAGCTGAGCTTTAATGAAACACAGAGACCCAGACGTAATAGTACTCCTTTTTCCTCCTGGTCTCTCGCGCCCCCCCTGGCATGCCTCGGCGCCCCCCCCCTCTTTTTTTATCAAGAAAACAAAATGTCCCAAGACATGTGATCTTAAAAAAAACAACAACAAAAACATTACCAGTTAAAGTTACCTACTCTGCAACAAACCCATAAATGCTCAACTTTTACATAAGCATGTTCAATGTATAACGTTTCTAAGAAAATAAAATACACTTTTTAAGCTGTTAAACCTCTTTGCGCACACAACAAGAAGATCCGATAATTATCAATCTCACGTGATTTTGAAAGCACGTGAGAACGCACGATTTAACTGAGGAAAATGGAAAAATGAGGCGCCCCTTTCATGCTAACCTGACTTTCAGACCGGTGTGAATCTGACGCACACTTCTGAACATGTAAGTGTATATAACGCTGGGGTAAATGTGCCTACATTGTAATAACATGGATAAGTGTGAAACGGGGAAGGAAAGGAGTGATAATAGCGAGGTTTGTTAGGATCAGAACATGTTTGGTGTGCGTGTGCGTGCGTGCGTGCGCGAGCGTGCGTATGTGCATGCTCGCGTGTAAAACATCCGCTAATTTTGCTTTTTTGTTTTAAACATTTCCCCTTGCTTTTGTCATTATTGTTCCACCTGCAGTGTCACTTTGCAAGTAAACACTTACTGAACACACATATTATAGTCCTGCCTAACTATCTGATGTCTGCAGTATGTTTTTCTTTAATTGCTTGCTGGCACATTTAGAAACACTATCGTGTTGGAGCTCTTATATCAGCAGCATCTTATTTTCCAGCTTGGAAACCCCGCTACTGGGTCAGCTGCACTAAAAGAGCAAAATCTCTTGAAATAGGATATCAGCCAAGTTTTGACTCAAGTTAGGGCAGGTACAAATACTGACTTTGATGATTCAATTCAGTGCTCAAGTAGCCAGCTAAATATTCAAGTGCGTTTAGTTCATTGAAAAGTGGCTTCTCTCATACTTGGGTTAGGTTTTGTTATTTTTAACAACTTGTTGAAATCATTATCTCTGGTTACCTACCCTGGACTGTTGCTTAACAGCATTGTCTTTGTCATTGATCCAGGTAAAAATAATGAAAGAAATTGCAAAAAAAATTTGCAAAAAAAGATTTGCAGATTGTTATTCATTAATCTTGTAACTCATGATAAAGAAGGTCACTAAATCCTCAGCAACATTCAGTTATAATCATACATAAAACCAAATCTGTGTGAACAGTATAAGCTGTTTGAACATTACAAGTATTTCAGTTGCCATTGTGTTCCGGTTATTTTAGTTTCAAATCAAATCAAATCAAGTTTTATTTATATAGCACATTTATAAACGATTTTTAGTCGAGCCAAAGTGCTGTACATATAATAAAAATAGCCTACAGTAGAGACACTTTACAGCAAATACAACAGCACAGATTGTTCAGAATATCAGTATTAGAAAAACGACACCCTCTATCCTTAGACCCTCACATCGTACAAGGAAAAACTTCCGGAGAAAACCCACAGTTTTAAAGGGGAAAAAAGGGAGAAACCCATTGGTGTATGGTGTATTAGGGTTAAACCCTAACCCTAACCCTAACCCTGGCAATTTGGATTACTTCACCACATGCGGTCAAAACTGACATTAAAAGGGACCAATGACATGTGATGATGTGTAACAACATAATAATCCTTTTTGGCCAATAATACCCTGCTGTTGATATGCCCACACGCTGTGCTCTTACCTCTTCCTTCTCTTAAGTGGTACTCTAACTTTTGTGCTCGAAAAGTTTCATTACTGTAGCAATTTTCTCCCAAGTGGAAAGAGTATTTTAAAAAGTGAAGGATGAATTGTCAAATTATGGGAAAGTTGCATATTGGTAGGAGAGGAAGAAAGAGATTTGGGTTTCTGGACACTTTCTTCACAGAGGAGTCATTTGAGGTTGGAGAATTCTCTTGACTGATCCAACCATTATTATGCAGAGAATCACTAATGGGCTCTAGTTGATCCTGTTTGAAATTCGGGGTCCTAGCCCCCTAAACCTGAGGCCGAGCTCAGTCTTAGGCTATAGTCGAGTTATCTAAAAATCGTGTCCTTTGTCTTTTCCTGTACACTAAAACCAAGAAAAGATGTGAAGGAGATTTCATCAAGACTTAGGATAAGACAAATGGGGTACAAAGAAAAACCGACTGCACTTGCACAGGTGGATATATTTAGGATGTGGAAGTTATTTGATGTGTGACTGATGTGGGGAAACTAACATTTTTCATAAATGTTTCTTTTTGTGGGTTTTATATACTAGTTAAACCTTGAGATGTTGACTTTATTTGACAATTTTACTACAGTAATCCAATTACCATGCCTTTTGGTTCAACATATTGTTGAAAGTAAGAAACATAAAAGCACGTTGGCAAGATTTGGTGTTGGAGATGAATGTTCAAACTGGAGCCACAAACCACCAGGAGACAGGAATTTAAACTTCTTTGTTTTATTTTATCAGGGTATGTTGGTGGGATGGTAGCTGTTGCCAATGGTTATTATTAAATTAAAAGACACATGGCGAACAGCTAGCAAACACTCAATCCTGGTGTGGGTGTTCGAGGACAAAGCAGAGGAAGTCCTCATCCAGGCCTCTATTTATAGCCTGTGAGGAACTTCTACCTGCTTCCCTACACAGTGCCTCTTGTGGACAGGAGGGTTACACACATGCAATTTCTAACATTCGGCATGAGATGTTAAATGTTTTATAACAATGTACCTTCGGGATGTGAGTTTGTCAGTCACGTTTTGTTGTTTCAGTGAGTGGCCGAATGGTGCGACACTTTAAATGTTACGGACGCAAGGAAGTGTTCGACGGCTTTATATCCTTTCTTTTGGTAAAGAACGGTCTATTTTATACTATAACAATGGAAGCATTGAAGCTCCCCTCCTATCATTTCATTGTAAACAGCTCTTACCATGGCTGCCACTTAAGTTCTTCTGGGTCATTTCACTCTGTAAGAAACCTTCCTAAGCAAAAAATACTATTTGACTGCAACCCAAGTCTTCTCTGGGTCCATAGGAATGCAAGAAAATGACAGGGAAAGAGGTCAAGGAATTAAAAAGCAAGTGTGGACTCATTTTTTAATTGCTATCAACATTCTAAGTTGTTTTAACAAATAAAAAAATTCTTGACAGGAGATTAAATTCTTTGGACATTTTTAACTTATACTTTGGCATTTGAATGGATTGCATCACATCAAAATTGCAAAATGCCACACATTTCGACATATACAAAACAACCTCCAACTAGGGTCTCAAAAACTTCTAACACTTCTCAACAAAAACAAAATATAAAAAGCCAAATTAGTTTGTGAAGGCCGGTGGCTGTGAAAGGCATTACATGAAACACAGATTTTTATATTTTAGTGCTACAGCCATGGCATTTTTATTACATGGCCCAGAGCTTTTGTCTCTCCACACAAACCTCCTTGATAACACGTTGGGAAATTAAACATCACGGCACACTTTCCAATCTGCAGCCACTCATAAAACTTTCCCCAGATTCTGCCACCATAATTTCAAAGGTCTTGTACATGTCCATTATATCCGTCCATCATTTATTTTTAATTATAATGTAAAATAAATGTACAGTCAATCGAAGTTGGTATCCACTTAGGTAAGGTGATTCCATTACTTATTCTTTTTAGGTGAAACACATATTTGGTGTAAGGGTAAGTTTAAAAAAAACTTGGTTGGTTTGAGCTTCAAGGCAAGGCAAGTTTATTTTCAACACAAGGCCATTCAAAGTGCTTTCAGTTGAAGAGTTGCAATTTTCTGCACTTTCTCAATCTTTCTCAACTCCTATTGACATGTGGGATTCAGAACCTCAGCATTCACGAGCTGTGGTTTCTCTTTCAGAAAAGTACAAAGATTGTGTCTCTGAAAACTCAAACAGTATGTTGGCCTATTTTGGGGTATTAGTTCATCCAGAGTGCATCCAACTTCATGTTCAGTTTAATAGACATTTCCAGAATCTGGAGACGTCCTATGATGACTGACTATCTTAAAATATCTCTCTTGTCTTTATTTCACAAACATATTTACCTTGGGCAAACCTTTGGTACAGCCCAAACAAAACGATCACCTTTTTAAGTCCAACTGCTGTTTGGGTCAACTTGCACTCAGCCCTTTGTGTGTCTGTCTGCAAACAAAAGTACTGTCGTTCTTGCTGAAATGTCAAAATTGATATTCAGGAAGGACTCTGTGGGATGGTTATAGACTTTCAGAGAACAGCAAATTCCACCCAGTCTTTATGAACCTCTGCTGTCCATGTTTCCTACTTTCGACCTTTGATAATAAAGGAATAGGCTGTCAGTTGCAGCAGCCTAAAATACTGTCAGCATCTTTTATCAACACTTAAATATATAAAGAACTATCCCAGAGAAGAAGTGGAAACATGTCTCAGTGAGATTAAAACTAAACACATGAAGACAGTCCTTCTTTAAATATAATTAAGAGACAAATGTAGCATTTTAACATTTAACCCAAACTCTCACCCTAAAATCTATCTTCCCTTAGGCTAGGAAAAACCCTCCGAAAATTACAACTTTTGATCAGTTAAACGCTTCATCTGCAGGCTTGTCAGGGCAAGCGAGTCTCATTCTCCTGTATCGCACTCTCATCGTCAAATGATGCAAAGAGAACCCTCCTAAAGGGTAAGCGTTAGTGACAGAGAATAGAGAGGGGGAGGAAGAAGGTTATTAAGAGAAAAAGAGGCAATTCAGTCTGACAGAGGGCAGCGCGGAGCTGGTGCTGCAGACATGGAAGCCGAGGCTGACACGCACTTCAAAGCGTGATTGCTAACTGATTCCCTTGACTTCTTCCCTGCAAATAAACTATAATGTAACCATTTCTGCAAGTGCAACTGAAAAAGAGTCTCATACTCAGAGGAGCCTGGCCTGAGAGGAGTTTGTTGCAAACTAAACAAAGCTGTGCATTATTTCCACCGTGACATTTTAAGAGAATCTGGTACCAGAGCACAGCTTAGTTTGACAAATATGTGGGGAGCATCAGTGTGTGAAGTCAGCGTCTTTTCTCTCTTGTGAAGTGATCATTGATAGTGGACTGTCTTCACGGTTGCTGCTTTAAAAGCCCTTTAGGCTGAATATAATTTGAATCCGCTGTCTGATTAGTATGACCTTGGGAACTGTCTCCGTTCCACAGGGTAACTGACTGCGGCAGAAGATTGGTGTTAAGTTTCGTCAACACTCCTCGGAGCGAGTCTAGAATATGTTAATTAACTCATTGATTGAGGTGGGCGGTTCATTTTAAAAGCAGAAGTTGAGGTCTCTGGTGTGGGAAGACAAATGGAGAAAAAAAAACACTGTTGTGCATATCAATGGCTACATCAGTGGATTCTGCAATCCATATTCCTCCACACCAAGGACACATTTGGGTTTCTCATCGGGGCCGTTCATGCAAAATAGACCAAGCAAGAGTGTTTTTGCCTCCAATACTTTTGCATTAATTACTGAATATTATGGTACTTGCAAGTGGGGGAATTACAACAGGGATTTTTTGAACTCATTAAAAAAAACTGGGTTAAACTTTTAGCATTAGCGCCATTGCCTGCTTATGCAAACACAAGGACTACATCTACTTTGGAAGCCTTCATTGTGAAGTTTTAAACATATCTGTGGCACATTTTGGTCAAAAAGCCTTGGCATTCACTCTGGTTGTCACAGGAATGTCACAAATGTACAAGGCATGCCATTGTCTTTTGTGTCAACAGGATGCATCTTCTTTTTTTTCTTTCTTTCATCCATCTCCACAGACGCTCCATCCTTGGATTGGCACACCATGTGGGAGATGGGCTTCTACGTGAAGCAGGTAATTGAAAAGTGAAGAAAACAAATCTTTTCAATCAGATTGTGAAGGCTCTGTCCTCTCGCTGTGCAAGCAAATGTAGCAATTGCAAAACAAAGCACGTCACATTTTGCATCAGATAACAGCGCTAATGTTTAGGGAGAATCACCAAAGACAGTCTTTGTGTGATTGTCACAAGGCGTCTTCGGCTTGTTTGTTCCCTCATATAAAAAAAAAAGGAAATATGCATACCCGAGCAAATCAAATCCAGCCTTCATACAATAGATTCCTTTTTCCTCTTCACTCAGGTCTTCTTATTGTGGAGGATGTCATTTATTATTATATAAAAGAGCACGTGCTGTGCGCAGCCGTAATGAAGTCTTCTCAAATTGCTCAAGGTCACCTTAACTCTTTTTGCATACAATCAACGCGCCGTGATTTCGTCAGCTTTTCATCCACACTCCTTTAATGTTATCTCGACGATACCTCTATTTATTTATTTATTAGATTCTGTTCAGCTGGGACGCATTTGGTCTGCGAGAGACTCTTTCTCTTTTTTTGAAAATTAATTAAGCTTAAAAGATTCCATTTTGAGTGGTTTCTTAAATGCTAAATATGTCTTTGGAGACTATATTATTCTGGCCTGATCAATACCCAGCTGTCAGCACTGTCAGAATATGAGACACAATCAGAATTAGAAGTGTGCACTAGCCGAACATGAGTTTAATTGCACATGTATGTTCAGTAAACTGGAGAGGGAGAACAAACGGTGATCCAAAATCCAAAAAATGAAACTAGATAGTGAGATATTGCCAATCAGGCAAATCATTCAAAACTGCAGACAAATTGTCATACAAAGAGACAAGGCAATCTAAATGCAGCAAATGTGCCATGATTTCATTTCAATTAGCATTAAAGCTACACTCTGAGACAAATCATGTTCTACTTTTTGCCGTAATGTTCCGTTATAAATGTGACATTCCTGCTAATTACTCTTTTAGCTACAAACTAAATATGTACACATTTGTTCGTAATATTTGCTTTCACACTAATGAGCTTAAAGCTGGCGACATGGCGCTGCTCTGCTTTGATGCACACAGTTAACAGGATGGTCATGTAGATGAAAGGAACGGGAAGACAGTACATGGTAAAAATACACACAGGCTTTTGTGTTCAATTTGACCATCTGGGGAGAAGCTGGCTGTCCGCGGAGCTCTGCAGTGCAACACTAGCTCCATCTGCTGGAGAGGAAGAGGAAAGCCTCTTCCTCAGAGTCATTGTGATGGATGGTGGAGGATCTAAGGCTGCTGCATCTTACCATCATCCCGGCTGCTTTCAATGTAGCCTATCCAAACAACCCAGCTATGCAAATGCTCTTGAAAATCCTTTATAACAAAAAATGATAAGTATGAAAATAGGTATAATTTAACAATATAAATGCGCTTTGTTAACCCTTAGATGCATAAGTGGCTCTTCTTTGACCCGGTGAGGTGGTTTTCTTGAAGTATCTTTGTAATTACATTTTTTTATCATTTCATATTCCAGCTATTCCTCAAAAAACATGTTTTGGATATCATGCCATTCAAATTTTAAATTTACATTTTATACATTTTAAGAAATTGTAGTTTTTGTATTTCTACCCCAAGCTTCCATAAGTGGGTCAAAAATGATTAAATTATAAATAGTGAAAAGTTAAATATAAAACATTTCTAGTGTGAACCAAAATATAATACTTAATATTATACAAGTGATTTTTCTTAACCAAAATGACAAAAATGGCATAAAAACACATATTATTCCAATACGGGTCCTTTTTGACCCACTTATGGAAGAGTGTAGGTTCCAGTCACTCTAAGGGCATCTAAGGGTTAATATTTTAATTTATATCCGAGTCCCATGCACTCCCTTACTTTTGTAATACATTTTAAGATAGTTGTAACGTGAGTAGGGCCATGAATACACTCATTTCCAACCAGCAGAGATGAATGCAAGGCTTTAAATGGAGCCCGTTTCATATCTCCTAAGTGTTTTACTGTGTCATGATTCAGTACCTGTCAGCTTTAGTGCAGAGAGGCAATGAGGGGAAATCCGTGCTGCGTGCATTTGATCTTCTCTTTATCTCAGCTTCCAGGGAGATGATCAAGGTCAGTCTTTTTATTACGCTACAGCTGCAGAGAAGCCTTCTCCACTGCACAGAGATATAATAGGTAGGGCAAGTGTTCCCATGCGCTTTCTAAGGCTGATGATTTCATTTTGCGGTTCCCATTACCCCCAATGTGTGCTGGAGCTCATTTGAACATGCACTGCGTGGAAAGGCTAATTATCACAACAAGACGCTGAATAATGTCTGTCTTTGGGGATCAGAAGTCAAGCTGCTGACTGTCACATGTATGATGGCGGTGTGTAGACTGCATGCATAGCGATACTGAAGAATACACACTTAATCTACTGGTTGCCTGTGTGGGAGAGAAACTCCCTTTGGAGGGAACACAGGGATCGTAGCCTTTACAGACCATTTACATGCACAAGCACCTACAGTATATAACATACAGGGAAAACCCCCAAAAGTACAATAGGCCCTCTTTTATCCAGTATATATATAGGGCGACTGGCTGCGAGGGAGTGTGGTCGTCTTTCAACCAGAAGGTTGTGGGTTCAATCCCAGCCCGTGCAGTCAACATGTCGATGTGTCCTTGGGCAAGATCCTTAACCCTGAGTTGTGTGTGGATGTGTGTGGATGTTACTTAGTTCCTATAGTAAGGTACACTGCTCTGTATGAATGGGTGTGAATGGGTGAACGACATGTAGTGTGTAAAGCCCTTTGAGGGGTCGTAAAGACTGGATAAAGCGCTATATAAGTACAGTACCGGCATTTACCATATATTGGTTCTTTTGGAGGAGTTGGGATCAAATCAAATCAAATCAAGTTTTATTTATATAGCACATTTATAAACGATTTTTGGTCGAGCCAAAGTGCTGTACATATAATAAAAATAGCCTACAGTGGAGACACTTTACAGCAAATACAACAGCACAGATTGTTCAGAATATGAGTATGAGAAAAACGACACCCTCTGTCCTTATGGGATGAAGGGGAATTCATGAGAATGTTAGAGTTTAATAATATGCCCAAGTAATTGCATACTTTTGCAATTATATTCTATGTTATTCATTACATAAGCAGTGTATTGGAACCAGTAGACTCTATGCATTACATTATTTAATGCACACAATGTACAACATTATTTTGTATTACAGCTGATTTGTATTCCATATTGTATTCCTCTATTTCATTTCATTGCAATGTAAATACTGTTATATTTTACCATATATTTTTTATTATTCGTAATATTAAATATAATTCTTGTTTTTTTGCACCACGACATCAAGTCAAATTCCTTTTACGTGTAAACTGGTAATAAACCTGTGTCTGATTCTGATTCTTTTGTAACTGTGATAGGAACATTGGAGTTTCGACTCTTTGCCATAAATAAATCAAATCAAATCATTATTTATATAGCACATTTATAAACGATTTTTGATCGAGCCAAAGTGCTGTACATATAATACAAATAGCCTACAGTAGAGACACTTTACAGCAAATACAACAGCACAGATTGTTCAGAATATCAGAATATAAATAGCACATGTGCAACACTTAAAATCCTAATAAAAGTTCAGGTCATGATTAACACATTTGGAGTTCAATTACTTTCTGTCCATGGCGTAGTTTCTTCCGAGCACCATGTTGCTGTTACTGTAAATAACTACCTGGCTGTTAAGGATTCCCAATAGTTCCACCCACTGCTACTGGCCTAAAAAAACAAAATGACTAAGCGTAGATAACTGGCTCGGATCCACTTCTGCCTGTCTTGATCTGACTGCACATTGTTTCGCTTCTCCTCCATGGTGCTGATTCTGTTGAGCCGAAAACAGCAGAAAGCAGATGTGCTGTATCTGTTGCCAGAGAGACGGGATGATTCCTAAGAGAAGGGCTGCTTTTGGACGGTTAGCTTTTTAAGGAGCACAGCTCAAAAAGGATATAATAATAATACGTTTTGATGTGCGTAGGGACCATGCTTGCTCATATTTACTCGACTCAAATGGACAGCGAAAAATGAAATCCTGTGTGTGGTTTATATGTGTTTTCAGTAATAGTTTTATTATGCCTTTATTGGGAATACAAAGTGCGCCCCATGGCTTAACTGGAACAGTCTACTATATTAAATACTATAAATAAACATGATTGAAGGAGCTGTCTTTAGATAATTAACTAACATTTTAGTAACAACTATTTCTTTGCTTATCTGACTGAAATAAACGAGGGAAGCTTTATAGAGCTGTACTACTGCATTACTGCGGTCTCTGTGATACCTGTTTTATGATGATCACAGCCTAGTTCCAGGGGATTACAAACACACTTGTTTATTTTACTAGCAGACAATGTGCAAATGAACATCCCTCCTCGAAATAGATAAATAACAGAATTAGCCCGTAGGGAGGTGTGCATTTCTAATTAAACGGCACAGGTGTAAAAACACGGCTGCACATCTGTTTACACAAATTACCAATGTTCACTCAAATGAAACCAGATAATGTTGTGTACCCGGCACTGTCTCTTTTACTCGTGATTATTCCAGGGAGAAGAGCTGAATTTATTCCCAGGCAACACTGCAATTCACAGCAATAATGCGTAAACAGATGTGTAAACACAGATTTACATGTTTTCTATGTTAAAAAAACATCTCCAGGCAGGAGAACATGCAGCCATTGTTTGAAGATGTGATGGCCGAATAAGTCATTAGTGTAGTGTTGCATTTGTTTAAATGGAAAGGTACAAAAGAAGTACAGCCTGGTTTTCATTTTATAAAAAAGTAGTTTTTCATGCTGTAAATCTGAGTGTCTGGTAATTTTGGTACAAAACAAAAAATCCGTGGCATGACTTATTTTCTTGCCTCGGCTGTTTTCATCATTAATTACAGAGAGGAATTTAAAATAGGAATCTGTGCAAACACTTCCTTCTTTCATATGTAAATGAAGCCAGGGAACACATTTGCATCTGCAAATGAAGCTACCCTGCAAAGTGCTAACAGTGCTTTAATGTTAGCTGAGGCCATAACAATCCAGCTACTTTATATTTTCACCGCTTCTTAAGTCTTTGTGCTTTGGATTAGAATAAATGCTTTTTTCAACAGGTCATTAACAGGCTATTTGGTTGCATATAAAAGTGGCCACCGTCTTCCTCAGAGCTTTTTATTTGACCGTACACAACAATAGGCTCTGGTTAGATTATCGTCTGACTTTAGGCGGACAAATATGCTGCCATGCTGCAGGGCTTGTGGTTTTAGAGGATTGTGCACTGAAAACCACAAGACAGCTGGTGTTTCAAAATGTTTTTTCTAATATATGTGAACAGCTGAGAGTAGCAAGGGACTATTTGTTCTCTTCAATGGCCGCTAGATGACAGAGCCACTTTGTGGGCCATGCGCAGCCTAATTAGTCCTTGTCGTCCTCTCCAGAAGGGACTGAGCTCCATTAAAGTGTGTCTCTCTTCCCATGACTGAAAAGAGAGACACTAAAAGTCTCTAATGTGTAAGATGATGGCTGTTCTGTGGACAGGTGAATCTTAATTAGGCACAGAAATAAGCAGAAAGACTGATTTCAGTTTCCCAGTGCTCTATAGACTCAGCTCTTCAACAGGAGTGAAACAATATGCAGCCAGTAGATGGCATTACTGAATCACTACTAGCTGACATTCACAGAAACGTGTCCAAGTGTTTCATGTCACGTTGACATCTCTGTTCAAGATGGTTCAATGTTGTAGGCTGGCTGTATAAAAGGAAAGGAAATGATGCTTCACAAATTCATTAAACACAAATACAAACTCACATCTAAAGACAAATCTGACATAATGAAAATCAAAGCCTGTCTGGTGTGTAAATTAAAGCTGTGCACATTTAAAGCAGCAACCTTTTTGCAGCAAAATTCCTTCAACAAGTTACTATTGTGATACGTGTTGATACTCACTCTATGATAACATTGCGCTGACAAAGGGAATTCTTCACACTGATCACTGTTTAAGAAGGTCCATTTAAAACTTCCTTTATATATTATATTCAGTAAGTTAATAAGCCATGTTAATTCCTAAAAGTGTCTGTGTTTCTTACATAAAGCCACCACAAATAGAGTTATCTCTAGATTAGGCTTTAAGTGTGCACTGCTCATATTGCCACATTAAAACATAATGTAGTAACCACAAGATCATATAACTGTATTTCAATAGGATGAGTGAATGGTAAATGTATAATGGCATGCTTAAAGATTTAACTCAAACTAAATTAATCCTATATATGACAAAATCATTAAACTTGGTCTGGCTTGTTTAACATTTGAAAAAGACTCCCAATTTTAACAATTCCTTTCCAAGCGTTGTAGAAGTTTAACCACGGTCCTTTTTGATTTTTTAAAAGCTTTACAGACAAAAAGAAAAAAGTGATTATGGTGGTTTGTTGATTTCATAATTTTGGTTTGGCAGTTTGAAGAACGTTCTGTGCTTTAGCTGATTCCAGACTAGGAAGCAGAACGGCCTGACCGAGAGTTGGCACAGCGGGCATGAGGAGCCACAGTCCCCGCAGCATTTGGCGACGCTATCTCGCCCAGCCCCCCCCCAGCCCCCCCTGTTCATCAGAGACAAAGTTGCCGACGCCACTGTGTCGCATTCTGGGGATAGCTGCACATAGGGACGCTGTGATGTGCCACCTGGCCCCTGGCCCCGCTGGTCAGGAACTCTCCCTGACCTCTCCATTAAAACTTGTTTGCCATTGAGATCCACGTCAGGGACAGTCTCTGAGGACCACTTGCGTGCATTCTCCCCGTGATGAAGACAGACCAGAGGGAGATTGCCGACACCTATTGGTGAAGCTATACGCCTGCCTCTTCCTCTCTATAGGCCCCGCGGAGCCGCCTGGCCCCAAGAACGGCACAGTTGCACATCAAAGTTTGTCCATTTGGTCGGCAGCCAACAGACCACTCTGTGCCTCCTCGCCCCGTTACTAATGGCTGTAAGCTCTGAAACAGCAGGGTGTCTGATAGATGAAAGACCAGGAATATTTAAAAGGAATAATTGTTTAACCTCCTAAAGAATTACTTTTTTGTACATAACAGAATGCTGTTTCTTCTCAATATCATTTTTAAATTGGACACTTACAGCTAAAAGTTGAATTTTAAAAGCGACATTTAGCTCAAGTAGAAAGACCAACAAATCTAATGTAATAAAATGAATTGGATGGGAATTTGACTCATCCATAAAACATTACAATGGTATTGTCATGCCCGCCGCGTGACTTCACAGGACTAAAATGATTCGCATTACGCCATATCTACATGCTTCAGATGACGCACTATTCTTGGGTGACTGTCCCTGAGAAGTTATAATAAATTCTCCTTTATCTCTGCACCCCCCCCCCCCACACTTCTCATCGGATTCCTATTGTTGCATAGAGTTGTAAGTGTTAAACAGGTGTCTAGTTTGTTTTCCACATTCGGTTACCTAACCTAGACCCCTTCTAGTCCCAGACACAGCATTTACACTCACAATAACATGTGCTATTAGACCTCACATGTAGTCTACACCATGTTTGTCTGAGTGGTCCTCAGCAAAATGATAATATTTGTCCAGAGAGCTGAGAGTGGATGCTAGAAAGCCCCTGACACTTGGTCCAACTGGCTGGAAAGACACTGTCTCCACCTGTTGCAGGTCAGAGGCTAATGCCTTAAGGTCAGAGGTTGTTTCCACAAGGCTGGTTTGGAAGTCTTGCTTTCTCTGGCTGTAACAGTTCCCACCCTGGGTGCTGAATGTTTAAATCAACAGTTAGGAGCAATCACTGAGATGTACTGAGCTGGATAGTTGATGGACAGCTGCATATTGTCTTCAGAGTCATTATGCATGCAGCACATATTGTCAGATTGCTGCATTTAGTTCTTTTTTGAAGGAATATTTTTGTATAGTAACGTTAGGTTAATGTTTCTTAAGAGTCGTAAATGTAATCTGAGACTTAAATGTCACCATTAAAAAAATAAAAATAAAGCCTATAGTAAGGGCTGGTTTCAGGCTTCCCCAAAACATCCTCTTGGGTCCATATAAGCGTATTTTATTTTATAGTTTTTGATTTATTTTTACTCTATTTGTATTTGAGTTTCTATCTTGTAATTGTATGATGTATTTCTTACATTGTCAATCATATTTTTTGATTTGTTAAGCCCACTGAGACAAATGTGTTGTGTGATATATGTGGCTATATAAATCAAATTAGATTAGATTTGAATGCTACATGCTAAATTGGGGGCGGCAGTGGCTCAGAGGGACTTGGGAACCAAAGGGTCACCGGTTTGAGTCCCAATCGGACCAAAATACAGAGTGCGGACTCACAGTTGTAGAAATGCCATAACGCCTCCACTAATGCATGTGTATAAATCCTGTTTGTGCATGTTAGTATTTTTGGCCGTGTGTGTAGTGTAGTGCAAATAGCACTGGATAAAAAAATTACATTTCCCCTCAGGGATCAATAAACTCTTAATGTTCAAATAGTTATTTCAAGATATATTGTTATAAAAGTTAAATGTTGACACCACCCGGTCCACCGTATAATCTCCTGGCTTTAGTAGCTGTGTCATTTGTGGGCAAGACAATGGAAGTTGGCAGCAACACATGAATGGACAACATTAGAGCAAAAACAACTGTTGTGTGGATACCGGGCACCCGGAGTACTGGGCAATGTCGAACAGGGCAATGTAATGAGCAGATAACTAGGCCATCATATAACACGTCCCCAAATACCATTGACTTGTAAGGCTCGTTTTTAATGGTACGAAGGATCTATGCCACTTTTAGCCACGTTTAACCCCGACAGTCATTGTACACCCAAGAGGATTCGGAGGTATGGTCAGCGGCTAATTAGCTTGAAAAACAATAGCTCCCTGATCACCATTCCTTTGTGCTCCCCTGCATTGTG